>JAGFNQ010006925.1:479655-521075 GCA_024364735.1 Boesenbergia rotunda
ATGCTTAGAATGTCACTATGTTTATGAGTTATGGCCATGAATTATGCATGTCTACTATGTGTATGAGTTATGCCATGAATTATGCCATGTCTACTATGTTTATGAGTTATGCCATGAATATGCCATGCTACTATGTTTATGATTGATGCGCATGAAATTTTATGACATGCTACTATGTTTATGATTTATGCCATGAAATATGTATGTTTCCGTTCATGCCATGCTATGTATACGATAAGTGATGTAAGAGTTATGTTCCAAGTAGAGCACCAAGTATGTTAATGTTTTATGTGCTCATTATGAGATGATGAATGATGAATGGTTTTGTGAGTAGGAAAGAGTCTTACTAAGCCTGTGTGCTTATAGTCTTATTTCCTTATACCGCAGATCATTCAAGGGGACAATGAAGGAAGCAGCAGGAGGGCAAGAACGTATGTGTGTAGTAGTGACTTGGCCCAGGAAAACTCTATGTTTACTGTTTATGCTAGAACTTCACCTTGGTTACTTATATGTCTGAATAATGACCTATGGAACCTTATGATATGATGTTACGTATGACATGATATGATATGATGCTTAAGTTCAAAGTTAATATGCTAAGGTTCCTATGTCATTAAGTTAAGAATGGTAACAGGGCATGTATAAGTTAAAGTTATTCCGCTGCCTTATGATGTCTACATGCCCTAAGCATGTTAACGTAACGCCGCTTATGAAAAAAAAAAAAGCGGGCGTTACAGGTTGGTATCAGAGCAGTAACCATCTCACTACACACACATCAAGCCCTCTTCCTGCAGCTTCCAAGTAAGTACCTCTTTACGTATCTTAATAGTATTAAGATGTTTTACGATGTTAAGGTATGCCAGTATGATGATATTTATGATGAAATGTACGTTACGATATGTAACGATGAATGATACTTTATCTTATTTTAGGAATTAAATATTTAGAATAATATAGGGGTAGAAAAGAAACTGATATTGACCAATCTTGTCTTTTATGAAGAAAAGTATGGCTAGAAGATAGAGTAACCGACTTAACGAGACTACTTCATCGCCTGACCTGATGCTCAATATACCTTATATTATAACCTATCTTAGGTCACATCATAAGACAATCATGTATAAGTAACCTACCTTATACCTTGGGTCTAAGTTAGTCATAATACAATTAATCATAAGTGTGACTCAACCTTATGTTCATAAACATGGTATTAATTGAGCGCCATCGTAATATTAGTAATTAAGGTGAACCTAGTATTAACATAATATTATATAACCTGTACAGTATATTAGTTATCAATCATATAACATAATTATATTATATCATATAAAGCAAATGGTAATAATATGAGAGGGTGTACTAGTATCAGATTATTATAAATATAATTATAATACTAATTCCTTATCATATAAGTATTGTCATAATTCACCTATCATATAGGATCTTAATATGAGCCTACATACGGGTTGACATGTATCATCTCAACCTATAAGTTATTACCTATACATATTATTCCATAAGCAATTATAGGTGTTATACCTATAATTTATATGATAAGTAATTATAATTTATGATATTATGTATAACCTATAATATAGTCTCAGGTAGGGAATTATATGATAGCCTACATACATAAGATTATAACACTCTCACCTATGTTAGCGTATAGTGTTAGTTCCATTATACTAATACTAATATAGTTAATGGTATAAGTCATACGGTATAACCTAAAATGATACGCATAGGGTAGTGTCATAATTATATTAACACCTATTATAGATTATGTGTCCACTATATTTTCATACTAATTATAAATATTAGTATTATCAACTATGTTTCACAATTATCTTATATATAATATATAAGATTACCTTAAGTTATTTTATGGTAATATAATAAATATGATCCCACTTATCATATAATAACCATTAACTAATATAATTCATAGCTCATGTTGTGAATTAATATTTCGGAACCATACTATTATTATGTTTACCCATAATTATAATAAGTATATAATTATGATGCATATAATTACATTATAGGGCTATTAATGACACTAGCTCAATTATGACAATCATGTATGTCACTTATATCATCAAGGATATAAGCAATTAAGAAGCCGTGAATAAAGTACACATAATCATGTTAGTAATATTATCGTTTCCTTGAGTGGAAGAATTTTCCCTTATTCGATGCGCCCGGGATCCACCAAAATGAATCAAGACCTGAAGGAGAAATTCTGGTGGTCCGACATGAAGAGAGATGTGGCGCAGCATGTTGGTACATGCCTAACCTGCCAGCAAGTAAAGGCAGAACATCAGCGACCCGGAAGAGTTATGCCGATGTCCGGCGTAGACCCCTGGAGTTTAATGTTGGAGGTTGGGTGTTTCTGAAGGTGGCTCCTATGAAGGGGGTGACAAGATTTGGAAAGAAAGGAAAGTTAAGTCCGTGCTATGTGGGGTCGTACCTGATTCTGAAAAGAGTTGGTAAGGTGGCATACGAGCTGGAGCTGCCTCCAGAGATGTCAGCTATCCATAACGTATTCCATGTGTCCCTGCTAAAAAAGTGTATCCCAAATATGGACCAAGTGATCGAGCCACAGACGGTGCAAGTGCAAGAGGACCTAAGCTATGAGAGCAGACCCATCCAGATTTTGGATAGGGAAGTCAAGAAGCTGAGGAGTAAGGAAGTGCCCTTAGTAAAAGTCCTATGGCAAAGTCAACGGTTCGAAGAAGCTACCTGGGAGCGCGAGGATGAGATGAGGCGCAAGTACCCGGAGTTATTCTAAGTTCGAGGATGAAATTTCATGAGGTATGGGGGATTGTAACGACTCGGAAAATTCTCTTAATATTTTTTTAAAATATTAAGCATGTTTAAATAATTTTCCAAGGGACCTAGAAATATTAAGGAGAACGTTGGCCTAGAAAATCCATGTTTTCTCATTTAAATTGAGAAAACTAAGTACTAATGGGGTTTATGTGGGCTTTTTAGTACCATGATTATAGGTGGATTTCGGTAATAATTAGTATAAATATAAATAGGATTTAATTAGACATATTAGCATGATTATGGGTAAGTCTTAGCCTAATTTTTCTATTTTAATGGAGAAATTAGGTACTAGTGAGCTTTAAATGGGCTCCAAAAATAGGTATTAATTAGGTAAAATTAATATAAATTAGGTAAAATTAATATAAATATAAAAGAATTTTATTTAAGAATATTAGCATAATTATGGGGGAATTTTAGGGGGATTTTCGGAATTTAGGAAATAAAGATAATAAAATAAATGAAATAAAAATAAAATAAAAATAAAGGTGGATGAGCCAAGGATTGAACCTTGGACCTCTTGTACAACCATGTAAGCCTTAACCAACTCACATAGAAAGGGATTTCTATGAGGAAATGAAGTGGATATAAGTTAAGATTAAGAAGAAGATGAAGAGTCATGGAGAGACTCTTCATTTACCTCCTTAATGGGCTATTAAAGGGGGGTTTTGGGAGTTACCTCTTCTTCCCATTACATTCATTTTCGAAACTCTTCCTCCCCTCATTCTTGCCGAGCACCAAGAAGGGGCTTTCCCCTTGGAAAAGCTTCCACCAAGGTTCCATCTCCTAGATCTAAGGTCTTCACAAGAATACAAAGACAAGGGGGCTCTAGTATCCAAAGATCTTGCAATCTTCTTCTCTTCCTAGGTTCGAAAAACCAAGAAACCCAAGGTAAGACTCCCTCACCTGAGGTATAATAGTTTCATATGATTTTTATGATTTTTAGCATGATATATTGGATAGTTTTTGGATTTGATGTTGAAAGGAAAGAAAACCAAGAACTTTATGTTTAAAGATTTCGGCCACCATGTTTTTAAGATCTAAATTTATGCTAAAAATCTGTATAATGATATTTAATGTTCCCTTATGATGTTTAGAAGTTAAGTATAATTTTTGGGAATTTTTGGAGTACCCTAGGATACCCTAGGGTTTCGGCCAACATGAAAGAAACAAAAACTAAGAACCCTGAGTTTAAGGGTTTCGGACACCATGTTTTAAAGGTCTATAATTATGATAAAAATCATGATAATGTTTTTTAATGTTCCCTTCTGATGTGTAGAGGTTAAGTATAATTTTTGGGAATTTTTGGAGTACCCTAGGACACCCTAGGGTTTCGGCCAACATGAAAGAAACAAAAACTAAGAACCCTGAGTTTAAGGGTTTCGGACACCAAGTTTTAAAGATCTATAATTATTATAAAAATCATGATAATGTTTTTTAATGTTCCCTTATGATGTGTAGATGTTAATTATAATTTTTTGGAATTTTTGGAGTACCCTAGGACACCCTAGGGTTTCGGCCAACATGAAAGAAAGAAAAACTAAGAACCCTGAGTTTAAGGGTTTCGGCCACCATGTTTTAAAGGTCTATAATTATGCTAAAAATCATGATAATGTTACTTAATGTTCCCTTATGATGTTTAGAGGTTAGGTATAATTTTTGGGAATATTTGGGGTACCCTAGAGGCCCCATATGGTTCGGCCAACCCCAAGGACCCAAGGGTTAGGGTTGAGTCTTTAACTTCAAGCATATGTTTATGTGTTGCCATGATATAAGGATGATGGAAGGTGATTATGTGAATTTTCACATGGCCTTGGGACTCCACAAGTTTCGTCCAAGAAGGGTTAATAGGGTAAAAGTTAAGATTTATTTCAAGTAAGGGTCCCAATGGCCCTATGGTAAGATGTGATTTGTGTTTTATGAATGATATGCCATGTTTATGAATGATATGCCATGTTTATGAATGATATGCCATGTTTACAAATGATATGTCATGTTTATGAATGATATGCCATGTTTATGAATGATATGCCATGTTTATGAATGATATGCCATTTACGAATGATATGCCATGTTTACGAATGATATGCCATGTTTATGAATGATATGCCATGTTTTAGGATAATACAAATGTATGCCATGCTCTATGAATGATGTGTACATATGCCATGTCTAAGAATGAAAATGATGAATGACAAGTATGATGAATGAAAGATGATGCTTATGTCTTTAAGGCATAAATATGCTAAACGGCACGGTCGAGGGTCGACGGTACGACGGTCGAGAGGACCGGTAAATGGGCCGGTAGACGGGCCGAGCCGTAACAAGTTATGCTATGATAAGTATGCCATGAATGTCTTATGAATGATGAAACATGAAAAGTATTTTACTTTATGTATGGGCTTGTACCGGACCGAAGTATGAGTCCAAGGGATGGGCACCTTAAGAACGCCCCGGTTCTGGACTACCGAAGCTGTCCACGGTTCTGGCACTACCGGAGCTGCACAACAGGGATGGGCACCTTAAGAACGCCTCGGTTCGGGGACTACCGACTATGCTGTCCTTACCCTAGTAGGTTGGGGCTCGCGACCTCGGACTTGCTAGGGATGTGCGCTATGATGTATTTATGTGGTACAAGCCGGGGACCCCAAATGATGTTATGATGATTATGTTTAAGCAAATTAAAAGTATGTTTTAAAAGTTAAGCATCCCTTATGTATATGCATTCCACTCATGCATCCATTCATGTTATGCACTATGCTATGTTGATAAGATGATATGCTTACGTTCATGTTAAGAAGTATGCATGAGAATGAATGATTTATGCCATGATTATGTTAGGAAGATGTTCATATGCTATGATATGAATAATGTCATGCTTAGAATGTTCACTATGTTTATGATTTATGCCATGAATAATGACATGCTTAGAATGTCTACTATGTTTATGAGTTATGCCATGAATTATGCCATGTCTACTATGTGTATGAGTTATGCCATGAATTATGCCATGTCTACTATGTTTATGAGTTATGCCATGAAGTATGCCATGCTACTATGTTTATGACTTATGTCATGAATTATGCCATGCTACTATGTTTATGATTTATGCCATGAAATATGTATGTTTCCGTTCATGCCATGCTATGTATACGATAAGTGATGTAAGAGGTTATGTTCCAAGTAGAGCACCAAGTATGTTAATGTTTTATGTGCTCATTATGAGATGATGAATGATGAATGGTTTTGTGAGTAGGAAAGAGTCTTACTAAGCCTGTGTGCTTATAGTCTTATTTCCTTATACCGCAGATCATTCAAGGGGACAATGATGGAAGCAGCAGGAGGGCAAGAACATATGTGTGTAGTAGTGACTTGGCCCAGGAAAACTCTATGTTTACTGTTTATGCTAGAACTTCACCTTGGTTACTTATATGTCTGAATAATGACCTATGGAACCTTATGATATGATGTTACGTATGACATGATATGATATGATACTTAAGTTCAAAGTTAATATGCTAAGGTTCCTATGTCATTAAGTTAAGAATGGTAACAGGGCATGTATAAGTTAAAGTTATTCCGCTGCCTTACGATGTCTACATGCCCTAAGCATATGAACGTAACGCCGCTTATGAAAACAAAAAAAAGCGGGCGTTACACTCCACCACCACCGCCTCCTCTGACTACGGATCAGCGCCTTGCACGGATAGAGATGGAGGTCCACAGTCTCCGAGAGGAGATGGAGACCCATCACGTCGAGCAGATTGATGCCCATCAGGCTCAATGTGAGGTGATGATGGCGATGTTCCGCTCATGGCAGCCCGACCCATTTTGGCATCCTGTCTCGTCCTCTTAGACCAACATTGTATTATGAGTTTGATGATTTGAATTTCCCTACTTGATAGAGCTGATATGTTGACTTAGGTTATGCACTTGATTTAGTGACTTATCTATGCACCTGACTTATTTATCTACTTTATATTTGAACACCTGAATTATATTTTAGGGTTGTGCTTAGTAGAATAGGGCAGTGTTCATTTTTTTTCAAAAACTTACTTTAAACTATTATTTCATATTTTTTTTAAAAAAAATCCTTCTCTTATTAAGTTTTGAATTTTAAAATTCTTTTTTAACCTAGATTTTTTTAAAAATTACCCCTTTAAAACTAGGGTTTTTTCGTAATAGACTTAGCCTAGGACCTAACCCTTGAATTGCATGCTCCTATTGATCTAGAAGCTAGCATCTCACAAGCATATTAGGACACTTTGATTGATAACCTAGACTGGGTTGAGATGCTTAGGTCTATACCTTGACTCAAGATGCTTTAAGTCAGTGCATCAAGAGAAGTTGGGGAAATAAAACATTTGAACAACAATCAAGCTAAGTGTTCAAACTTAGAAAAACTAACTTGATTAAATCACTTAACTTGACTAACCCTAGTGAATGTAACTGTTATATAACAGTTAGTAAGTAGCTAACTGGGTTAGATAGGTCCGAATGAGTTCAATTTAGTTTGTTTGGTTTTTGGTTTGGACTCACGAGAATTGGTTCAATATGTGTTTAAAATTTAATTCTATAAAATAAACTGGCTCTGATACACTATTTTTTTCGTCAAGTATGTTTTTTGATATATGGCAAAGGGGGAGAGTGAGAAAAAGTAAAGTTAATTTTTTTTAAGGGCAAAATTTTCTAAGTGCAAAATTTTTTAAGTGCAAATTTAAGTGCAAAATTTTCTAAATGCAAATTTTTTCTAAACGCAAAATTTTTTCTAAGTGCAAATTTTTTTTAAGTGTAAAATTTTTTAATTACAAAATTTGTTAAGTGCAAAAATTTTGTTGTTACAAGTAAGAAAAAGTTAAAATTCCCTTTCTAAGAAAAAAGTTAAAATTTTTACAAAAGGTGTCTTAAACTTTTTTGCAAAAGTAACTTTATAAAAATTCGCTTGTCTTACTTTTAAAAAGACTTTAACTTATTCCTCAAAAAGGGTACACTTAATCAAAAAATCTTTTTGAAAAACTGCATATTTTTGAAAGCTTCAGGGGGAGAATCTTTAATTCAGGGGGAGCTTAATACATGCTTTTTCAAAAATATTTTTTAAAAGGGGGAAGAGAGGAAATATGTCTGTTTTAGAATAACTATTTTATTTTGCTGTTTTAACTTAACCTTTGAACTAAGTTGTCATAGATTAAAAAGGGGGAAATTGTTGGTGCCGGAAGCACCAGATCGAACCTGGGTTTTGATAGTGGAAAAGGGTTCAATGTTAAGGTTATGTTATTATCTAAGGGATCTGTTAAGTGTGCAGGAATGTCATAGGTAAGCTAGGCACAAAGTCTTGACCTGCAGGGTTGAGCAATAAGTCCTGGTCATGGACTGTGCACCGAAGACCTGATCGAGGGTTGGGAAATAAGTCCTGGTCGTGGATTGGACACCAAAGACCTGACTGGGGGTTGGGTAATAAGTCGTCGTCGTGGACTGGGCACCGAAGTCCTGATCCGGAAGATCGAGCAGAAGACTTAGCCGGTCGGGAGCTGTGTACAGAAGTAGAGATGGGTCGAGAAGCGGACGTCTCGAGATCCGACAATCTCGGAGGTCGAGCAAAAGTCCAATGGAGGAGTCGGTTGGAAAAGGGTAACTTCTCCTGAGAGGAGTAGGTGAGGACGCGTTCCCTAAATGAGGGAACATTAGGCATCGATTCAACCTAGGGTTCCATTTTGGAAGCCCAAAGTCAGAACCAAGATAGCCAGGCTGTTATTTGTACTTAATTTTAATATTACTATTATTCTGGAACTAACCCTGATTTCAAGAGCAAAAGTTTGGATTTTCTGCATCCCAGGCACCTGAGAGGTCTCAGGCACCCGAGAACACAGGCGCCTGTGTTGATACAGGCGCCCAAGGACACAGGCGCCTGTGTTGATACAAGCGCCCCAGATGGGTTACTCCAGAGGCTGCGAAGCTGAGCTGCCATGTCAGCATGGAAGGCGCCCGTGAGCAGTCAGGCACCCCAGATGTCCCAGGCGCCCTGGATAAAGGGATAGACGTTGGCCGAGTATGCGGATGAGGATGCGTGCAGATATGCAACTGGCAGGCGCCCTACAACATTAGGGGCGCCCTGGACGTCAGTATAAAAAGGGGTTCACCCCTTGCTTCCAGAACAGCACTTTTTCCAACTCAAGCACTCAAGCGCTCAGTTCTATTTCCTCCTTGCTCGAGTTTCAAGCGCCAACAACGCTCTAGATCGACGACCTGCTGCTCCGGTCTTCATATTCTTTTCCGGTCGTCGGTATTTTTTTAAGTGTGTTACTTTAATTCTGTATTCATGATTTAACTCTTGTAATACTTTTCCGAAATATAGAATTACCCAACGAAAATCGTCAAGGACTGTGGGCCTTGGAGTTGGAGCTGTCATAGACTTCGAAGCAAGTAAAAAGAAAAAGAGTTAGCAGTGCTTTAATTTTTTCGCTGTGCAATATTCTTACGTATCTGAAAGTGAATCGATATTCACCCCCCTCTATCGATTCTAAACGATCCCACAGAAAGTAGAGAAAGGCAATAGAGGTCCAATCTGGGAAAATCCGCAGAGATTCAGATGGAGAAGACAGTAGAGAGGGCAAAAAGAAAGGCGGACATATCAGTCGGAAGGCAAAAATAGGGCAGAGAAACCAATCAGAGAAAACGATTCTAGGATTTCAGTTTCACTTCTATGCTAGCAAACACTCGACCTATGTTTGAATCCTTGCCCTTAATATTGACTTGTGTAGGTAGGTTATCCTATGTAACCGATGTAAACTTTTGATAGTACATCGGCATACCAACTCTTAACGTCGCCTACTTTCGGAAGGATCACAACTAGGGATCGTAACCTAGAGGGGATCCAATCACGAGATCCCATGACCCCAATTACCCCACTTTCTATGGTGTGAAGATGAATTAGGTTTGATCTATTAGACTCTATGACGGCCTCGGATTCCTCGTGGCTTTTCGGGTTATACTTTCATGTCTCGACTCTCCACGTCTCAGTTTTCTACTTATTAGATGATAGAGTTCTCCTTTCGGTTCATGCTCAAATTCTCATGGGATGCGATTCTCGTACATTTGGCATCGAGATCATGTTAGCGTGGTTATATTCGGAACACAATTCAATATATTACAGAAAATAAGAAAACTAAACATGCAATTGATCAACAAAAAAGTGTTTATATTGCATAAAAGTTACTCCCTAATCTTAGAATCTAGCAATTATCCCATAAACATGGGGTTACAATCCACAAACATCATTAATGAATCAAAAATCTAATACAAAATCTGGAAAAAGCAGAGAAAGGGAAGAAAATCTTAGGATTGCTCGTCGAATTGTTTTCCTAGCTACTCCTGATCCTTCCTTGATTCGTGGATCGCCCTAGATCGCCTACTCAAGATGCCTTAGGGTCCTTGGATAACCCCTAATCAATGGTCTATCATGCTATGCACTCGGCCTAATGTCTCATCTGCATTGAGCATGATGAACATATACCAGTCAGATTTAGATGAAAGCCATTGGAATGTAGTCAAAAATATTCTTAAGTACTTGAGATGTATTAAAGTTTATTTCTTGATATTTAGGGGAAATGTAAGACTATGCAAGGAACCAACAGATGCTAATGTAGCAAACCCACTGACCACGACTATCGCATAGAGGAAGTATGATGGTCACACTAGGTCACTCGGTATTAGATACTTTGGTGATTGTCTTAACTACTAGTGGGAGATTGTTAGTGAAAGTTCTAAAAATTAATCATGAGTTCATTGACATAGGTCACAATGTATCATATTTATCAATAAAAGACAATATTATGTTTCTTATATTTACTTCATGCTTGTATCAACTGAATAAATATAGTAATGCCTTAGAATAGTAGATTCTAATCTACAATATATCAATTAGTTGAATTAATTATGAGAAGCTATCGAGAATACTACTCTTAAATATTCATAGTCAAGTATTAATAAATAAGGCAATATTAATGTGTTGAAACTAGTATGTATGTCAATTGATGACTTAATTTCACAAGTTATGGATATGAGATATAAGGTTGACACATAGGTATATATTAGAGTAAATATACTGAATTGACTCGTCATAAGAAGTGTCATGGATCGTTATATAAGTGTCATAAACATTCTCACAGTGACTATTAGTATAAATAGTGCTTAGACCTTAAATAACTACGGTCCCTACATAAGGAGTTGTGTACTTTAATATCAACAAACGCCACTTATAACAAGGTGGATTATAAAGTTATTCACTAGGTATGAAATAAGCTATGCAAAGATATGTGAGTGATGTAAATGAGATTTATCCCTTCCATATAATGAAAGAGATATCTGTAGGCCCCCTAATAGAGTATAATTACTGAAATGCATGATCATGCTCAAATAAGTTAATATGAGATATTGAGCTTATTTGGTTAAGTGAGTGTACTTAGAGATCAAGAAACATATAGATTGATGAGAGGATGACACGGTCTATACCTCATAAATCAATATAGATACCAAGGATAAAAGGACAAAACTATATAAGATAATGGTCATAGATAGATTAGGTCGGATTTAGACATTTTCGTCACTTGGGTAACAATGATGCATTATTAGATGTCGCTCATTGCTTGTATATCTAAAGTTGTTTTAGAGACATTGTCAATGTTATGAGAATCTATTAGATTACACACAAAGAGCATGTTCATTTGGAGATTGTTGTATTTAGTTTGACTAAAATAGTGTGGGTTTGAGCCTTAAGTTTAAAATTGATTTCGGATCTTAAGCTTATTGATTTAATGAGTTAATTCAATATGCTTCCTTTTCTTATATAAGCCCTACCCAACTATAGAGCTCACTAAGAGAAGATAATGAGTTTAAGATGCTTTAACTCCATGAGAAGGTGAAAAAGTTTTAGCTTTTTTAATTCCATGAGAAGGTGAAAAGGCATTAACTTCCATCACTTTAGAGAAGACAAGAAGGTGAAGAGTTGGCTTTTCTTCTTCACCTTACACCTTAAATACCTATCTCTAGCAAGAAGGGAGACATTAGTAATTCTTCTTCTTCTCCTTGCTACCTTGAATACCATCTCTAGCAAGAAGGTGAAGGTGCTGTGAGGCTCTCCAATTCTTGAATTTGTGAGATGAATAAAGGGATGTGCTCATGTGGATACCGTAGAGGCGCAAACACTCTGATCGTGCTAAGAACGACCGAACTAGTAGATTTCAAGAGGATTGTTCATGCATCAAAGGTAACAATCCTATTCATTAGAGTAGTTTCAAGAGTAATTTTGCATTCTCATGGATCTCAGGAGGGATCAATTTTTGTTGCTTTATAGTTTATTTTTTGCTTCAATTTCCAAAAGACTTAAAACAAGTTTAAGAATTGGATTATCAGATTAAGAGAGACAAAGTCTAGTAGGACTACATATGTGCAAATACGGAAGATATTTGTCGCACTGAAAGTAGTGGTGGATCCATGTTTATTTTAGGTGAGTTGGATTCATTATGATTTAATAATCAACCATATTAGTTTGGTTTAATTATGAACCAAAATATGTTTGGTTGTAAACTAAGATGGTTTGGTTTTGAACAAAACTTAATGATAGTGGATGGGTTGGCTTATTGGTTTAAAGGGTTTGGGAAGCCTTTTGAACCGCCGGATAGCAACAATTCGGTTGCTTCCTTCTCCGCTTGGTGTCGTTGGGTTGATTTTGCTGTCGGACACCAAACTGAGTTAGGGTTCTCTCTCTGATCATGTCGTCTTCCCCCTTTGGCTAGTACTGTTGGGTTTCGGGTGCGCATGGGAATCCTCTCCATATCCCCGGATTAAAATTTTATTAATCGAAACCAATCCGAATGGAGAACAAATTCCTAAACAACCGACTCATCATCGTACTAACTGATTCGAGTGATCGCTTGAACAAACTTGTTGTTCAAGCAATCTAACTCGTCTAAACGATTAGCCACAGAATAGACGATGAATGGATCACCAATTTTTGTGTTTATCATCAGAGTCCAAGATAATTATCAACATGAAATATAACCATATGATAATAAACAAGATCAAAGGAACCAAAACAAGAAGTTATACCTCTCGTTTACCTAGCGATCTTCTATCGTATGTCCTATCCCCTTCTCGGACGTCGTGTGGGCGACGATCTTCTAAGAAACAAAGCCACCAAGACCACCCTTCTCCTTCCTTCTTCTTGCGCCAATCACCAAAAGTGCAAAGTCTCCTTCCTCCTTGTATGTGCCGACCACCAAAAGAAGGACAACCTTCTTCAAGCCGACCCTAAGGAAGAAGGGAAGAGGAAGATGAAGAAGAGAAGAAGAGATTCTCTTCCTAATCCTAAGCCACCCGGTCCCTCTTCTCAAGCATGCGGCGCCACCAACCAAAAGGAAGGAAGAATTCTTCCTTTATGGTTTGCGCCGAACAAGCAACTCTCTAACCACCTTGTTGCCGGATGCCCAAGAGGAGAGGAGAAAGAAGCTAAGAAGTGAAGAAGAGAGGATGAGAAGATCTTCTCTTTTCCCTTGCTTCTTGCCGCCACCTTCATGCCTCCTCTAGCTATTGGGTTTCGGCAGTTACGCATGGGAAACTTCTCTATGTCCCCGGATTAAAATTTCTTCAGTCCAAATGGAGAACAATTTCCCAAACACCCGACTCATCATCGTGCTAACCGATTCGAGTGACCGCTTGAACAAACTAATTGTTCAAGCAATCTAACTCGTCTAACCGATTAGCCGCGGAATAGGCGATGAATGGACCACCGGTTTTTGTGTTTATCATCGGGGTCCAAGATAATTATCAACATGAAATATAAACATATGATAATTAAAGAACATACAATAATTAAACAAGATCAAAGGAACCAAAACATAACTACCTCTTGTTTATCTCGCGATCTTCTATTGTATGAACCAACCTCTTCTTGGACGTCGAGTGGGCGACGATCATCCAAGAAACGAAGTCACCAAGGCAACTTCTTCACCTTTTGATGCTTGCGCCGAGAACCATCAAAGAAAAGAGATGTATCTCTTTTCTTTCTCCAAACACTGAAAGCCTCCACCCTTCTTTAAAGATGATCACATCCAAAGGAGGAGAAAGAGAAGAAGAGAAGATAAAAAGAAACAAATCCTTTCTTCCTCCCCAAGCCCTTACCCCCACCTTCTTCTAACCTCTTGTAGCCGCCGACCACAAAGAAAAGGAAATATTTGCTTTTCTACTTGTTGTTGCCGCCAGTCTCAAGGGAGAAGAGATGGAGAAGAGAGAAGAAGAAAAACAAGAGTTTTATTTCTCCCCAACACCTTGGCCGAACCCCTTCCAAGACTCCTTGCGTCAGCGCCACCAAACAAGAGAGAAAGAGAGAGAGATGAATAAGGGCTTTAGGTTATTTGGTATGCCTTGGTCTCATGCCTCATGAGGTATATATAGGATACAATAGGGAGCATGAGGAGGAGTTGGGTCTTGGCCACCTAATGGATCAAACCTGATCCATTAATGATTATCCAATCCACTAAAGGATCACCATTGATCTACCTCACCAATGCCCATATTTAAATATGGGCTCCACCTATTATGTGTACAAAATCTACCCGTGTTTAAGATCTCGAATGCCCATTAATTAATTAAATTACTAGGAATTTAATTAATTAATATCTAACTCCATAAGTAGTACCACTCAACCTTATCATCATGTAGGACCAAGTCCACCTCAAGTATTTACATGATGAACTTTATGAACTCCTAAAGGGGACATCATCAACGTGACGCATCAGGACACAGTTTCCTTCTATAATCAACGACACACCATGTAAATAATATTATTTCTCAATTTATCGGGCCTATCGATTTAACAAATAAATCTCGCCCATTAGTAAATCAAAGAAATAAATATTAAGAATATGTGCCCATTATTATATCGGGATTAAGAGCATGTACACCATAATATCTGAGGTCTGATTCAATTATATAGTGAGTATAAATTAAATCATCTCTATATCAGTCCTACTCAAGACACACAAAGTGTACTAGTATAATTCTATGGCCAAGATAAACCAATGTCAAATTACACTACAACCAAGCCAATGAGTTGTCCAAAACCATCTAGGTTATAGGTCTCTACTTATACTCTACAAGGGACTGATAATATGACCTTCTGTGTGACACAACACACTATGTTATCTATAATGTAAAGTATTAGACAATAGCATGTATATATCAAATATAAAATGCAAACAATGATAATGTGATTCTCATTCCAAAATGTAGATGTTTATACAAAAGCTAGACTTTTAGTATACATCCTAACAATCTCCCACTTATACTAAAAGACTATGCTTCCATCAAAATGCCATACATCTGACTCCCATACCCTCCACATGTCTATCAAAAGCTCTCGCTAGAAGGACCTTAGTGAAAGGATCTGCGAGGTTATCCTATAATGCAATCTTGGCGACAACAACTTCTCCTCGCTTTACGATCTCTTGTATAAGGTGGTACTTGCTCTCTATGTGGCTACTTGCCTTATGGGCTCATGGTTCCTTCGAGTTTGCAATTGCACCACTGATATCACAATAAATTGTGATAGCTCTAGGCAAATCAGGAATCACATCCAAGTCCATCAAAAAGTTCGTGAGCCATATAGCTTCTTTGGCCGCCTTAGAGGCTGCCACATACTCAGCTTCCATGGTGGAGTCCGCACGCATTTCTACTTGACACTCCTCTATACTATGGCTTCACCGCCTAAAGTAAACACATACCCCGAGGTAGACTTACTTTTATCCCTATCCGATTGGAAGTTAGAATCCGTGTAACTTACAGGGAGTTATTGATCTGCCTAGTAAACTAACATATAATCCCTAGTCCTTCTCAGATACTTCAATATATGCTTTACTGCTGTCCAATGTCCCTGCCCTGGATTACTCTGATACCTGCTAACCATGCCCACGGTAAAGCAGATATCCGGCCTCGTACATAGAATAGCATACATAAGGCTTCCCACTGCCGAAGCATAAGGAACCATCTTCATCTCCTCTATCTCCTTTGATGTTTTAGGACACATCTCCATTGATAGAGGTACTCCATGCTAAAATGGTAGAAAACCTTTCTTGGATATTTGCATGCTAAAACGAGCTAGGACTGTGTCTATGTATGAAGCTTGAGATAAGCACAACATCCTTTTCTTGCAATCCCTTATAACCTTGATCCCAAGGATGTGCCCTGATTCTCCCAAGTCCATCATATCAAACTATTTGGACAATCATGCCCTTACATCTGATAATACTTTGATATTGTTGTCAATGAGCAAAATGACATCTACGTATAGTACATGAAATACCACAACATTTCTGTCACATCTCTTGTATACACAAGACTCATCTGGACTTTGAATAAATCCATATGACTGGATTACCTCATCAAACCGGATGTTCCAAGATCGTGAAGCTTGCTTGAATCCATAAATGGACCAATTAAGCTTACACACAAGATGCTCTTTGCCCTTTGAAATGAATCTCTCTAGTTGCTTCATATAGATATTTTCCTCAAGACTTCCGTTAAGGAAAGCTGTCTTGACATCTATCTACCAAACCTCATAATCCATATGAGCGACAATAGATAAGAGAATCTGGATCGACTTAAGCATGGCTACCAGTGAAAAGGTCTCCTCATAATCGATACCCTCTTTCTGAGTATACCCTTTCGCAACAAGCCTTGCTTTGATGGTCTCTACCTTCTCGTTTGATCCTCTCATTCTCTTGTAGATCCACTTTCATCCAATAACTTTTACACCATTGGGTGGTTCTACTAGCTCCCAGACCTGATTAGAATCCATAAATTCTATCTCAGAATTCATTGCTCTTTGCCAAGATACAGCAACTTTATCTTGGAGTGCCTCGTCATATGCCCAGGGATTAGGTTCATGTTCACCAGGGATCATGTTCGAAGACTCTCCCGAGAATATGAATGTATCGGGTGGTCTAACAACCCTCCCACTGCGACGAGGTACCACCTGTGTATCTTCTGTGACACGCGGTGCTGTCACTTGTGGTATGCCTCCTGTACCGTTGGCACTGAAGTTGAAACTTCTCCTCTCAATTCATCAAGAATAATCCTATTCATGGGCTTGTGGTTCATGATATAGTCTTCCTCTAAAAATCGGGCATTCGTGCTAACGATCACGCTATGATCTTTAGGACTACAGAACAAATCACCTTTCGTTCCTCTAGGATAGCCTACGAACAAGCGTACTTCTGTACGAGATTCCAACTTATCAGCATCTCCCTTCAGTACATGTGTTGGACTGCCCCAAATCCGAATATGTCTCAAACTAGGCTTTCACCCAGTCCACAATAGGAGTAGAAGGTAATGATTTAGATGGTACCAAGTTCAGAATGTACACTGCCGATTCCAGCATATCCCCAGAATGAATCTGGCAACTTGGAGTAACTCATCATCAATCTAACCATCTCCATAAGAGTCTTATTCCTTCGCTCTGTCACACAGTTCTGCTGGGTGTACCAGGTGCGGACAATTGGGATTGAATCTCAGCCTCTGATAAGTAACTCCTAAACTCTCCCAAGAGGTACTCACCACCACGATCAGATCGCAGTGTCACAATACTTTTACCTTGACGTTTCTCCACATTAGCCTTGAATTCATTGAACTTGTCAATGGTTTCAGACTTACGGCGGATCAAGTAAATGTATCTATACCTCGAATAATCGTTTATAAAAGAGACGAAATATTCAAAGCCACCTCTAGCCTAGATAAATATAGGACCACACAAATTAGAATGAACCAACTCCAACACATCTTTCTCTCTATACCCCTTGGCCTTGAAAGGTCTCTTTGTCATCTTACCTTCCATGCAAGATTCACAGATTGGGAAATCTTCCACCACCAATGCACCCAAAGGTCCATTGGCTATCAACTTTTGAATTCTACTAAGATTAATATGACCTAGTCTTAGATGCCAAAGATACGTTTAGTTCATTTTCGAAGGTTCTTTCCTCTTATTATGATTAGATGATGAGTTATTTATTTTTATTTGCATTGTGAGTGTTTTTGGTTCATGAGTGTATAAATTGCCAACCAACACACCTGAATAGATAATCTCTCTATTCTTTTTTATAACAACTCTGTCATTAAAAGAAATAGAATACCCATCCATAAACAACTTAGAAACTGAAATAAGGTTCTTTCTAAAAGTAGGTACATAAAGACAATTTCTCAAAACTAAAGTTTTATTTCTATCAAACGATAAATAAACGTCTCCTACTGTAATAGTCACCACCTCCGTAGCATTTCCCATGTAGACGGTAATCTCTCCATCAGCTAGTCATCGAGTTTCCAAGAACCCCTGCAACGAATTACAGACATGATCAGTCGTTCCCGTATCTACACACTAGGTACCAGTAGATAACACCGCTAAACATGTTTCAACAACTAAACAAAAAGATATTCCTTGCTTTTTCTCCTGATGATAGGGACAGGCCGCCTTCCAGTGTCCAGTCTACTTGCACATGAAGCACTTGCCTTTCGGCTTCTTCACGCTAGCCTGAGGTCCCTGAGATCCTACCACCTTCTTTGTCACACCTTGTTTCTTCTTCTTCTTGCCTTTCGGCTTAGAAGTAGAAACCTTCTGAGAAACCAAAGCATGAGCACTCTGACCAAAAAGCCCCTTTGCCGCCTGGAGTTTTGTCAGGAGTTCTACCAATAAATATGTACGTTTGTTCAAATTATAGTTTAGGTGAAACTGCTCAAAACTCCTCAGTAGAGACTGGAGAATGATATCGGCCTAGGTTTCCCCATCGATCTCCGCTCCAAGGACTTCCATCTCATTTAAATGAGCCATTATTTTGAGAACATGATCCCTCACGGGTGTTCCCTCAATCATGGTGTTCGCCATCAAGTTCCTCATTGCCTCTTGCTTAGCGACCCAATTCTGATATCCAATGAGTTCCTTGAGATTGAACATCATATCATAAGCAGTGGAAAAGCCTGATATTGATGTTGCAATACATTTGACATAGAAGCCAAAATGTAACACCGCGCCATCTCTTCTACTTTTATCCACTTCCTATAATGTTCCTTCTCCTCTTCACCAGAATTCTCGCCAGGTTTTTCAGGATAGAACTCGAAAGGTACAAATTTGTACTCCTCGACAGTCAGGAGAATGTCCAGGTTTAGTTTCCAATCAATATAGTTAGGGCCAGTAAGTTTGTTTTCTTTCAATATTACAGCAAGTGGTTTGAAAGTCATTTTGAAAATATCCTGAGAATCACAATGATCATAAACATTAGATTTCAAAAATTATTGATTCCTAACAATAAATTTTAAAATCAACCAACACCTCAAAATACCGAGAATATCATATGCCACGATAGTGTGGATGTATACGAATTCTACATTTGTAAGAGGAGGTTTTACCCATTAATTTTATTATCTTGTCAACCTAACTTTTTGACAAATAAAATTAATAGTTGGTTCCTCTTCGGCCCTACAAATAATAGCAGTGACTCCAATGGGGAGGATACTATTAACTGCATCTAAGTGTTTACCATTACACGATACTAAGACAATTATCTAGGATTATATCCATTCTGATGGGGAAGATCATATTCTCCTAAATAATTTCCTATAACTATGTTTGACCTAGTGATCCGTGAAGCAAACTCATCCGATATTGAGGAAGACACTTAGACCCAACGCGCAAGTTTGTTCGCATCACATGTCAAATTTGTAATGGAGGTCATGGGATTTTGAGAATCCCTCTCCCACTTAGTAATTTATAATTGAGGAATTTTATCATGCAAGAACAACAAGCACATCAACAAAAAGCAATAAATAAGAAAATAAATTCCAACTATTATGACCTTTGGTTCTTAAATATGTCTCCCGTTGTGTCACCACCTCATCTCCACCTTCAACTCCATGCGCAAGCTCCCATGAAGAGGTTCTCTGAGCCGAGATAAAAATTATTTTAATTTACATGCTTCGATCCTAAACTCCACGAAGGAGTGTACAAAAAATCTAGATTGAATGTAAACTAAAATGAGCAGCTAAACAATTGTCGTATTTAATTACAAAAATTAAATACTATCTAGCCTCTTATCCCCGAGGATTCAAATAAAATTACACACATGCACACACAATCACATACACAATATATTAAGCCATAATAGTCAGATCTCATGCCTGCAACCAATGAGTTAGTCTACACACATCCTACTATTATCCGACATAATATAATATATGATAATTGCATAAAATGTAACCGAATCTAAAACACACAAAATCGGAAACCATTGGCGCTGATACCAATTCTTGGGTTTCGGCGATTGCGCATGGGAAACCTCTCCATGTCCCCGGATTAAAATTTCTTCAATCCAAATGGAGAATAATTTCCCAAACAACCGACTCATCATCGTGCTAACCGATTCTAGTGACCGCTTGAACAAACTAGTTATTCAAGCAATCTAACTCGTCTAACCGATTAGCCGCGGAATAGACGATGAATAGACCGCTGATTTTTGAATTTATCATCGAGGTCCAAGATAATTATCAACATGAAATATAAACATATGATAATTAAAGAGCATATAATAATTAAACAAGATCAAAGGAACCAAAACAAGATGTTATACCTCTTGTTTACCTTGCGATCATCCATTGTATAACCCAACCTCTTCTTGGACATCGAGTGGGCGACGATCTTCCAAGAAACGAAGTCACCAAGGCAACTTCTTCTCCTTTTGATGCTTTCACCGAGAACCTTCAAAGAAAAGAGATGTATCTCTTTTCTTTCTCCAAGCACCGAAAGCTTCCACCCTTCTTTAAAGATGATCACATCCAAAGGAGGAGGAAGAGAAGAAGAGAAGATAAGTGTGTGTCATCACATACCATGTTATCTACAATGCGAAGTATCAGACTTTTATGCATATACTAATATAAATACGCATCTGTGTTGTTGTGATTCTCTTTCAAAATATAGATGATCATATATATAAAAAGACAAGTCTTTTAGCATACACATCTAACAAAGGCAACCATGCTTGTTTCTACTACAACACTGAGATGATAAGGACTAATCAATTGATAAATGTTTTCAAAATGTTTTAAAACTTTCTTAGAATATTTTCTTAAAAATATATTTTAAAAGTAGTGATTAAACATAATAATGTTTTAATGAATTTCATGCATGATTGTGTATACCTATAAATATATTTCAAAAATTATATATTTTTTTGAAAGTTGTTTGACCTACACTTAGATAAAAATCCTCTAGGTCAACACTAAAGTCTCTTAATACACTTAGGAAGAGTTCCTTGTGGTTAACAAGGGTAGCTAGAAGGTGTCAGGTTCAAGGGGAGTCTACTTTATTGTGAATTTTTTTGTAACATATTTCTTTTGTAAATTATTTTTCAAAAATTATTCTTTTCAAAAATTTATCTCTATCAGAATGTATTTTGGTTAAAAAATATTATTTCTTTCAAATGCTTTTCGAAAAATATTTTTCAAAAATTTATTATGTCTTTTAAAATATTTTTTGAAAAATACTTCTTTAAAAATTATCATATTCCATCAAAAATATTTTTTTAAAATATGCGTTAATTGCTCTGATGATTTGGATAAACTCTAAAGACACATAGGAAGTATTCCTTATGATCTGCAAGGATTCCTAAGATTGTGTCAGACTTAGGGGGAGTCCCAATCAAAAGAATAATTCATCCTTTAATTTCTGATTACTATAAAATCTTTCTTAATTTTTTTTAATTCTTTTCGATTGAATCAAACCCTATGACGCAGAGAAAGATCAACTTATGGTCAACAAGCTTCCTAGGACTATGTCAGGTTTAGGGGGATGTTCAAATTAAAAGAACCATTAGAAGTTTAAAAAATAGTATATTTTCAAAAAACACTATTTTTTCAAAAACACTTTATTTTTGAAAATACAATAGTTTCATTTTCCAAAAAATATTTTGAAAAATCTTTGTCTTTTGAATATTTTTGAAAATCTTTAAAAAATTACTTAGTTTGGAAAAATCTCTAAGACCTATACGAAAGTTTTTCTTGTAGTTAACAATTTTCCTAGGATTGTGTTAAATTGGGGAGGAATTCAAACCAAGAAATTTATTATTTTTTAAAAATTAAATACATATATTGAAAACATTTTATATTGATTGGAGAATATCTAAGTCACATAGGAAATTTTTCTTGTGGTCAACAAGATTCCTACGATTGGATCAGATTTAGAGAAATTCAAATCAATAAAGTACTTATCTTATCAAATATTACTCAGGTACTTAACTTTCCCTAAAATATTTTTCAAAAAAAAAGGAGTACTTGGTTTATAGAATAAAATTAAAAAAAAAGGAGAATTTTTGAAAAGTATGTTTTCTTTAAAAATCTTAAATATTTTCAAAAATCATATTGTTGGTGCAAATTTTAAATTGCCTTCTATTTCTTATTTTTATGTGTGTCAAAGGGGGAGAGAGTACTTAAGTATGTTAGATTTTCTTCGATTTTCCCCAAAGTATTGACCTAAAATCCTTAGACTAAAATCTAACTTAAGATTATTGTCAAACATCAAAATACTAGAGATTGACTGTTCATGTCTGATGCTCTTTGCACCAATAATAAATAGACCCTCAGAGCTTAGTTCCAAATCGAATCAATCAACAGTAATTAAATCTCTTGTAATTCTTCTAGTTTCTGTCTTGTGCTACAAAGTCTGTAAAAAGCTTCTCCTCCAGATGGAGATTTTAATAGTGAGCTTCAACCGTCTTGGATTAGCAACCACCTAGGTTGCAAACAAGTAACTTCTTGTGTCTTAGCATTTTACTAGTTTAATTCAGTTAATTAGTTTATATTTATTTTAATTTATTATTGCAACTAATCTGAAATTTTTATGAGCCGTACAAAAAATTTCTTTTATTTTAAAGGGGCAATTCACCCACTCCTCTTGCCGGTCCACCTAGCTCCAACAAGTGTTATCAGAGCAAGGATGTCACAGAAGGACTAACCGCCAACTGCAGCAAATTCTAAAAAATGGTCAAACCAGTGATCTACCCGTCGATGTTTGTGGGGGAGTTCACAGCATAGAAGAGGAAGATGAAGGTATTTTTTAATACTAACTATGAACTATTACTGACAATGAAAAATGATTTTTCAGCTCCGAAAGATAACGAAGGTGTTGGTGCAAAGAGCATTAGTTATGAACAGTCAACCTCTAGTGTTTCAATGTTTGCCAATATACTAGGTCTAGTCAAAGTGATCAAGGGTTAAGCCAAATAGGACCTGATGTTTAGTAGGGTAAACCCAAGCTTGATCAGGTTAACCAAAGGGTTAGCCAACAGACCTGATATTTGCAGGGTGATCAAACCTAAATATGATATGTTTGACAATATACCATGGTTTGATCAGTTAGAACAAGGATTAGTCAAATAGGATATGATGTTTAGTAGAGAACCTAGGGTTGGTTAGTTTGACCAAGAGATAATCCAAATAGGACTTGATGTTTGACAAAGTAATAAAACATATTTGGGCTAAGCTAAATAGGACTTGATGTTTGGCAGAAAGAAGTCTAGTCAGGATTAAGATGAGTAGCAAAGAAGTCCTTATCGAGGCACGAAGTCCTGGCCGAGGGTTGGGCAACAAAGTCCTGGTCGGGGATCGAACAACGAAGACTTGGCAAGTGAAGCCGAGCACGAAGACTTGGTCCAGCGGACCGAGCAGAAGACTTTGCCGAGCTGGGATCGCGGACAGGAGTCGAGATGGGTCGAGGACGAATGTCGTCGAGTTCTGAATTCTCAGAGGCCAAGCAAAAGTCCTGGTCAGGGATCGGGCAACGAAGACTTGACAAGTGAAGCTGACCACGAAGACTTGGTCCAAGGGACCAAGCAAAAGACATTGTCGAGCGGGGATCGCGAACTGTAGTCGAGATGGGTCAAGGTCGAATGTCATGGAGTTTCGGATTCTCGGAGGCTGACCAAAATTCCAACCGGAGGTCCCAGTTGGCAAACTTCTCTAGAGTCGAGTAGGCGAGAATGCGTTCCCCGAGAAAGGGAATAGAAGGCGTTTGTTCGACCTAGCATTTCATTTGAAATCCAAAGTCAGAACCAAACAGCTCTAGCTGTCAATCATTAAGGCTTAGGATTATTTGTTTTGTCTTGTGATTGTTTGTCTTGTAGAAACCTGGACTTGGGGGCAAGATAGGAGAGAAAACGGAAGAAAAACAATAACTTAGGAAAGGGCTCCCAAGCACCTGAATAGCTCCCAGGCTCCTGAATAGCTCCCAGGCACCAAGGATGCAAGCTTTATCTCTACGCCAAGTACGCTAGTTCGGATCAAGTTTTGACTGCAATGAGGGCGCCTAAATGGTCATTCAGGCACCTAAGTAAGTACTATAAAAAGAGGTCGAGTGCAGCAGTTCAGAACATCAACTTACACATCCGTTGACTCATTTTGTGCAAAGGAAAAGTGCTAAGATGAAGCTCTACGACCAAAAAGCTCCAGGAGGAAGTGCGTGATGCTTCGGAGTTCCACATCGGTCGAAATCATTGTCTTCTATTTTGCGAACAATCAATGAAAATCCACGAAGTTTTTGCGAAGCGATATTCACCCCCCCCCCTCTATTGTTCAATCTTGATCCTACAGATGAAAAGGTCAAGGAACATTACTCTTGGAACAAGAAGGAGCAAGTAGATGCTATAGCGAACGGAAAGGCAAAATTCCATCTGTTGACCATCCTCCCCGAACAACATGTCAATCGAATCGAGAAGTACGACTCGGCAAAGGAACTTCGGGAAAAGTTCCTAGAATTGCATGAAGGCACCTCAGAGGAAAAACTAGTGTGACGAGATATCTTTGAAGCCAACTTACCAACCTCCGAATAAAAGACAATCAATCAGTTGCCTAACTGCATACCAAGGTAGAAGTGTGGGATCGGTTGTGTCGATAGAGGGGGGGGGTGAATATAGACTCGTATTCTTTTCGTCGGAACATCATCGTTCGTTCATTCATTCTTGTTATCATAGTGTTAGTACACAGCGGAATAATAATCAAGAACGAAAAGACACAACAATAACATGTAGCGACCCTCCCTCCTCACTCTTGAAAGGGACGTCACATCTCTTTCTGCTTATCCAGGACCAATCGGCTGACTCCATGAGCAGTCGACTGGTGTCAGTTGACTCCTAGGCTAAATCACTCACCCAATCTTTATGTTCGAGAGTTGTCCCTGGACCAGTTGACTGGTGGAGTTACCAGTCGACTAGTGCAGTCGACTCCACCTGGAAATCACTCGACCAATCTTTCTGTTCCCTCGATTTCATTGAGGGCAGTCGACTGGCTCTTAGAGCAGTCGACTGATACTTCTGGAATTCCAATTCCAGACCTCAGAAACTTTGATCAAGTCCATGAATAGATTTCTACTTCAACTATACTAAGATTATAGAACTCACCATCATAATAACCATCATACGTGGACTAGATCATAACCCATTTAGCATGCATCTCAAACTTGAAATCTTTTTTCGGAATAACAACTCAAACTTATAATCTTTGCGAAAATGAAACTACTATCATGAAACTTAAGTAAACATATAAAGTTCTACTGCTTAGAACACTAGCAAGTCTCATCCCAAAAGATCTCACTCCACGGTTCCGCCGCCACTGACACAAATCATCCTTCCTTTAGCCTCCTTGACTTACATCCTTTCTTTACCTTTATCTACAGTAAAAGGATACAAACTATAAGCAAATTGCTTAGTAAGTAGATACTTACTCTCACAAAACATGCAATCGATATTAAACATGCTCATGCTTTCTTTAAAAACTTCTGTAACTGAAAATGCTATACTTATCATGAAAAATGCTCATAAATACACTTGTAACAAATGCTTGCATTCGAAAACTTTGCTTGAACTAAAAAATGCTTAACATGCTTGAACAAATGCTTGCTTTTGAAAACTTGAAACTTTTATAATCTTATACTTCAAAATAAATAAACATCCTGCTTTTGGGCCTGACATAGTACCAATACGTGCATCCCTAATAGGTTTCGGGGTAGCTAGCCACCGAACCCTACTAGAGCGTCTCTACTAGGCTCGCCTAGATCTGTGGGCCTCGGCCCGGTACATGTCACTTAACAAAAGTAATGTGCTTAAACTTGTACTCATGCTTATACTTAAAATGCGTAACTTAGCATATTCTTTGCACTTAAAAAGTAATGTTCCCAAAACTTATTTTGAAAACACATCAAGACCTTGGTCTTGTACTTATAAATGCTTAGTCCCAGAACTCGTTCTAGGACTTAGTAAGACCTCGATCTTACTCTGAACTTTTATCAAGCACCTTGCGTGCCCTAACTCCGAAAACTCGATTTGGGGTGAATCAAGACCTTGGTCTTGCTATACTAAGATCACAAACACCAAATGACTTAGAATCATGTTATACGATGACTAAAAATCAAACAAGAACTACTTTTACTGCAGGTGAGTCATCTACTTACATCTTTATGCTTATAACTCACTATACCGTGTGCTCTAGTGTGGAACCCCCTTCGTCCATGTCCTCCGCACAAGCGTCGGATCTTGGGCACAAGAAAAAAAAAGAAACCCTAGTTCTCTTTCTCTTGTTTTCAGCAGGGAAGAAGGAAGAATGAGAAAACCCTTGGTTTCCTCTCCTTTCTATCCTTTATATACTAAGTGAAAGTTGAAGCAACTTCCATAAAGAGGCGCTTACTGTCACTTATCTTATATTGTTTCCATATCCCAGTGTGATGCTTTACCACCACCTAATGGAAACTTAAACTAATGCTAAATGAGTGGTCTTGGATTTGAGCCTTAGCTCCGACCCCTTTAAGAAATTTTTATATTTCTTTTTATTTTGGAAAATTTCAGGGCGTTACAATCCTCCTTACCTTATAAAAAGTTCATCCTCGAACTTAGAATAGCTCCAGATACTTTTGCCTCATGTTATCTTCTACTTCCCAAGTTGCCTCCTGAAACTTCTAGTTTAACTATAGAACCTTTACTAGGGGTACCTCTTTATTCCTCAACTTCTTGACTGCTCGATCTATTATCTGAATAGTTCAACTTTCATAACTGAGATCTTCTTGAACTTGTACCATCTGTGGCTCAATCACTTGATTGGCATCGAGAACATGTTTCTTCAGCATTGAGACATGAAACACATTATGAATAGCTAACATCTCTGGAGGTAGCTCTAACTCGTAAGCTACTTTGCCAACTCTTTTCATTACTAGGTAGGGTCCTATATAACGAGGACTTAGCTTGCCTTTCTTGTCGAATCTCATTACGCCTTTCGTGGGAGCTACTTTGAGGAAAACTGCATTCCCAACTTCGAACTCCAATGGTCTACGACGCACATCGGCATAACTCTTCTACCTACTCTGCGCAGTTTCAATCTTTTGGCGAATGCTCTTTATAGCTTCTGTGGTAACATTAATAAGGTCAGTCTGATACCCCAATTCTTTCTTCTCACTACTTTCATACCAACAGATAGGAGATCTGCACCTTCTACCATAAAGAGCTTCATAAGGCGTCATACCAATAGTAGCTTGGTAACTGTTATTATAGGCAAACTTAGCTAAACATAAATACTTGCACCAACTGCCCTTGAAATCTAATGCACAAGCTCTGAGCATATCTTCTAAAACTTGATTTACTCTTTCTGTCTGCCCATCAGTCTGAGGATGGAAAGCTATGCTAAATCTCAGTTTGGTGCCAAGTGTTGTTTGTACACACTCCCAAAAGTGCGAAGTGAAACGACCATCTCTATCAGAGATAATGGTCTTCGGAACTCCGTGTAGTCGGTTCACTTTCTGTACATATAACTGAGCTAGTCTTTCTATTGAGTAAGACACTTTGAATGCCAAGAAGTGTGCTGACTTGATCAATCTATCTATAATTACCCAGATAGCATCATACCTATTTGTTGTCTTTGGTAGACCAACAACGAAGTCCATGGCTATATCTTCCCATTTCCACTCGGGAATCTGTATGGGCTGTAAGACTCCTCTTGGCCTCTGGTGTTCTACTTTAACTCTTGGACATGTCAGGCAGGTACTGACATATTTAGCTACATCTCTTTTCATTCTAGACCACCAAAATCTTCTTTTCAAATTGCATAGAGTAGGGAGTTCTATGGGCTTCTTCAAGAATTTCTTTCTTAGCTCTTCATTGTTGGGGACACATAGACGATCACCGTAATAGAGTATCCCACTATCATATACTCTAAATTCTTTACTTTCTCCTTCTTGCATCTCTTGCTTGATCTTTTGAATATCAGAATCTTGATCTTGCTTTTTCTGTATATCCTCAAGCAGAGTTGACTCTAATGTCAATACTGAGAGTTGCCCATATATGATCTCAACTCCATAATCTACTATCTCTTTCTACAGTGGTGGTGACAGTGATGATAGGGACATCAAAGTTGCGCAAGTCTTTCTACTTAACACATCAGCCACATTATTCGCTTTACTAGGGTGGTAGAGGATTTCAAAGTCATAATCTTTGACTAACACTAGCCACCTTCGCTGTCTCATATTTAGGTCCTTCTGAGTGAAGAAATATCTCAGACTCTGGTGATCTGTGTAAATCTTGCACTAGACTCCGTACAGATAATGTCTCCACATTTTGAGAGTGAAGACTACTGCTGCTAACTCAAGATCATGAGTAGGGTAGTTCTTTTCATAATTCTTGAGTTGCCTGGAAGTATAGGCAATGACCTTGCCTTCTCGCATAAGTACAGCTCCAAGTCCCAGCTTTGATGCATCACTGTATATATCGAAGCTTCTGTCACTTTTAGAAACTGTAAGAATGGGAGCACTTGTCAGTCTTTTCTTTAGCTCAATAAAACTTTGCTCACAATCTTCAGTGCACTCATATTTCTTATTCTTCCTGGTAAGGTCTATTAGTGGAGAAGCTATGTTTGAAAAGTCCTCCACGAATCTTCTGTAATACCCTACTAAACCTAGACTGTTGGCCACATTAAATGCTATCTCAGGCCTTAATATCTTGAGTATTAGCCTGACTCTTTCTTTTTCAGCGCCAACTAGCTCTGGGCACAGACGAGCTAACTGGTTGAACTTCTTCACTGCTTCATCCACAGATAGTTCTCCTTGTCTGAACTCCGTGAATTCATCATAATGCTTGTTGGTTACTCGCATGTGAAAGTATTCTTCGAAGAACTCAGTCTCGAAGTCGGCCCATGTCATCTGGCTAACATTTCTCTTGTCCTTGACTCTCTCCCACCACATTCTAGCATCTCCGATAAAGCGGAAGGAGACACACTTTATCTTCTCTACCTCAGGCCAGTCCAGTCGCTCTACTATGCTTTTCCAAAGTTTTGAACCATGCTTGAGCATCCCAGGGTTCGCTTGTGCCTAAGAAGTTCTCTAGTTTTAGGTTCTGCCACTGGATGAGGTATGCTTCTTGCCTTACCCCCCTTACCGGGACTATAGATGTAACCGATGGATCATCAGTCACAACTGGCTCCCTCATGGTTCTATTGTTCATGTCACGCCCCGAGACCTAGGAGCCGCTAGTCCAATAGAAAATCGGATAGCACCTCCCCTGTCCGGTGAACAATTTACACATACAAACATCCCACACAGTATATATATTGGCTTCAGGCCTCAAAATATATATAGACACTAAGAAAACCATAACAATAAAACATAATAACCCATACCTGACTGCAGACCGGTCCGACTTATGACGAAACAACCCATACACAAAAACCCCTTAGGGTACACGACACATATGACATATACAAATCGCTAAAAGGAATATAAAACAATGCACTACAAAGTACAAAACAAAATCCTGCGATTGCGATGGGTAGGGACTGGCTGTTGGGCTCTTCTGGCGACTCCAAGTATCTCAACCTGAAATAAAAAAACATATGGAAACGGTGTGAGTCCATAAACTCAGCGGATACCCAAACGGGTATGCATAGTAGGTTATACTAACAATAAGAGTCTACGCTAATACAGTCTCATATGAATAATAGATAAGGGTATACACTGAAGAGACTGAATAAAGGTACATACCAGAATCCATCTATCCTGCAGAGGATGAAATAAATCCCTATGGAACAAGTATAACAAATAATCCAAGATAAACATGTATCTAGTATATGCATGTCAATCAAGTGCAGAAATCAAATGCAGCAAACAATGCACGATGCAAAATATGCACATGGTGCAATGATATGTGTCACCCCTGACACCAGTCAGATCATCGTCCACCTGTCATAAATGGATGTCCGAAAGGGTAGAGCTATGACAACTGTATGCACCCTGCTATCACTGCTCCTGAGTGACCGAGTGGACAGGATGCTGGCGGAGGTCTCTCTCCTACCCCAAGCAATGGGGGAGTCTAGCTCTCATCTTCTCGTGTCTCAGGACGAGAAGGGATCCCTGGCTGCTACCTGACGGACCCAAAATATACTGTCATGAATGTGGGTCTACCAAATTTAGATGTGAATGAATAACTGGAAACCCTTTTACAATCAAAAGCATGAAAATGTAATATAGGGGACACAGGTCGTATTTTTCTCAGGGACTAGTTGAAGGTTTGTTTCGAACTTGTGTTTAGGTGTCGTTTGTGTTTTTGGGTTTCAAATGTGATTTGGGTTTTAGGGTTGCAATCTGAAATGAAATGGCAATCAAAATGGAGAAAACCAACTAATGAACCAAACAATGTGATAACAAGTAATAACTCCACCAATGGGAACCGAATCAACTAAAGCACTCAATCAATTTGGGAACTGATTCTGATTTCAAGGCAAAACACATTCCAAGCAACCTAAAGACAATTCACTACAATTTCAATCCCGAGATTTGACTTGATACCAAGTTAGATGTAATTCGGATACAACACAGTGCCCAAAACAGCTTGATGTGCAGAAAATGACCTTTGTGCCAAGTTGATACTTTTGTGCCCAGGCTACACTATCGGTTCAGCAATGCACTGACCATATGCAGTTTTGAAAGCAAACTATACATGAAGAATTTTACAAAAGTAATTTCAGAATTTCAGTCCAAGATCTGATCAACTCAATCAAGCTAAAATCGGAAATGAGATTGCAATCAGCTATATGCAGAAATGCAGAAATGCAGGAATGTAGTGTGGTATTTCTGAAACCGATGGGGATGTTGAAACCAAACAAACAACTGAAGTCAAATGCAGGATTAAAGCTGATGTGCAGGATTTAAGCTAGAATTTCAGAAACAATCTGAATAAAAAAAAACAGACAGCTTCAAACACCCAAGCACATTCGAAAATTGCCTTTAACTTGATTCCAAACAATTGCCTAAACTGCACTTGGCACAAGAGAAGTTGTTAACAGCTTGATACTTGGTGGAACAACCTATGTGCCACAAGAAAACTGATGCTAAGTGCTTATACTGTGAACTGGAAATTCAGATTGGCTGATCAATTCAGATTAGGAAGGCAAGAGATTAGTGAAGTGTTTTGCATGAATACATAAAGATAAATGACAACCGAATGCTAAATCATTGCAGGACTTCAAAATTTGACTGCAGAAATTCAGAAAATTGTATGCTGAATTGATGCACAGGTAAACAAAAACTTAATGCAAAGTTTCAGAATAACCATTTGGATGTAAAGACAGCAGACGCAAGCTGCAGCAAAATTCCGGAAATGAAAACTGCAGAGAAGGTGTGCAGAAACTAAAAACAGAATGCAGAATTGGGTTTTGATACACACAAGCTGATCTTAATTTCAGAAATACAACCGACTAAGGAATGAACTCGAATCTAACACATTAACACACTAATTGTGATCTCTGATTGCAAGGAATAAAGTTAAACAATAATCGAATTGAAACTGAATTGAAGAAATTAGAACTAAAGCTGAAATTTGCAGGGCAGGGGCTGATACGCAACAACTGGAAATGGCACGCAAGGAATTTAACTAAAATTAACTGCAAATAAACACAACTATCCACTAGATAAGTTCCTTAACTACTCAACTTGAGGATTGAAGCTAAATTACAGCCAAACAATTAAGAAAACGAGATTAACCAAATCTGAAATGCACAAATAGTAAGAACTACAGCAGTAATTGAAATTACAGCTAAACAAACGAATTTAACCAATGAAATCTAAACTCAATCACTCCCTAAGCTCAAGAACTTCTTGGTTGTCAATCAAGAGCCGGCTTCGAACCCCTAGGCACAGCAAATCAGTGGAAATCCGTTTCTGAATTCAAATCTGCTCCAATCTGCACTTGGTGGAAATTTTGATCCGATTCACTCCATCTCAATTGGGTGAGCTGCGATGATGATTTGGGAAGCTTCTAAACTCATCTGAGAACCCCTACAAATGGCTCAGAAGCTTGGAAGTGGATTGTGGTTGAGAAGAAAGGAGTCGGACTGAGGAAATGCCGAGACCCTCAAGCAAGCCCTGTTCCAGCGCAAATGGACAGAATTCTTCAAGAAATCGATCCCCAAAGACTCAGAACTCGATCCAAGGTGGAGATTGAGTGGACGTGCCTCCTTTGATGAAGAAAAACGAGCTAAAACAGTGAAGAAATGAAGAAGATGATGAACAGCGGCGGAGACGCGACGAGGAGAAAGGCAGCTGCGTTTTTGATTAAATAGGAATCAATGGACGACTCAGATCGATCGGAGGAGATCCAACGGCTGATCTTGCTCTGATTGAAGCCAAACTTTTATGATGATGATTTGGGGTCAGGATCTGCCTTGTGGTAGCTCGGATCCTCCATATGTGCAACGGATGGTCCAGATCAACTCTATCTGTGAATGGACGCTCTAGAGCCCTCCTTGCTTGATCCAACGGTTGATTTAGCTCTGATTGGGATGAAACTTTCAGATCTTGATCATAGAGCTTGATCAACCCTAACCCTAGCTCGGATTGCTTCAGATCGTCCCGGATGGCTCAGATCTAGCCGCTCTTGAATCGGACGGCCCGGATTAATCGTAGGCTTGATAATTCGATCCGGTTCACATCCGACTCAGGTTTGACCCAGTATGCCCTAGGTCTAGGATCCTTTCATGCCTACAAAAATATATCAGAAAATTAGTGGCCAATTAATCCAAAAAATGTGTAAATTTGCAATTAAGTCCAAAATAAGATAAAGTTCCAAAACCTAGGGTAAAATCATAATTAAGCAATAAAAACATGGGTCAAACATGGATTTTAGCAATTAAAATAATCAATAAAATGGTGCTTATCACTACCACACACCGGAACCACCCTCCAAATAGTGACCGTGCGGAGCAATACAGGGCAAATGCACTCACCCTATGGTAGCCACTACCCTGAGTGGATGTGTGTGCATATCCTCATGTAACTGACGATGGGCTCAGACTACATAGGAGCCGATGATCGTCAGCATGCAATAATGCAAGGATGATGCATGACCCAAAAACATATATACCCACCAAGTCCTCAACTAACACCTCCGTGTGCTAGGTATAGGTCTGAATCCTATATTATGGAATACAAGTAATCTACTAGATATACTGAAAAAGTAACCAGTGATCTATCAATGTCAACATGCAAGAGGGATCATATCTCTACATCTATGCACATATATGTATATATATATATTCATGGCAACTATTTGTTGGATCGAGAGAAACGATAGAGGGGGGGTGAATATCGTAAAATGTTCGGATTCGTAAAAGAGAATTAGCAGCGGAAATAATTAAAAATAAATTAACACACGCGAACAGCAAGATTTTACTTGGTTCGGAGTCGCGGTCAGCCCTACTCCAAGGCCCACGGTCGTTAACCGTTTACTGCGGGCAATTCTATATGCGCAAAAAATTTACAGGTATAGATTACAAGATTAGTACAGTAAACTGAAAGAAAGCCGCTCTTAGTTACCGACGTCCGGAGTAGATCGTATTTTCGAAGCAGAGGGACATCGTCGGCGCTTGTATCTCGTGTCGGGAGGTTTCCGAGACAGAGCGCTGGAGTAGAAGAGCGTGAATGTGTTGGAAGAAATTGTTGTTCGAAGCCTTGGGGTCGAGGGCCTTTTTATAGCCCCTGGGGGCGCCCGGAACGTCGGGGGCACCCGGAACGTCGGGGGCACCCCCCCCCCCACGTGTCATCTGATTCGAGTTCCTCTCGGTCAGCTCTGATCCCTTCAAACTCGGGATCGAGCTTTGACGGGGGCGCTCGGGACGCTGGGGGCGCCCGGGTTGACTCGATCCGCTGGCTTCTCACTGGCTTGAGTTGATCCACTTCGTTAGCTTTAGCTCGGGGCGCCCGGACCATCCGGGGCGCCCGAGAGCATGGGGGCGCCCGGGAGCATGGGTGCGCCCCGCCCAGTAAGCTACCTATAACGACCCGAAAAATTTCTTAATATTTACTTAAAATATTAAGCATGTCTAGATAATTTTCTGAGGAACCTAGAAATATTAAGGCGAATCTTGGCCTAGAAAATCCATGTTTTCTCATTTAAATTGGGAAAAAGGCACTAATGGGCCTTATAGGGGCTTTTTAGTACCATAATTTTTGGTGAATTTTAGGTGAAAATTAGTATAAATATAAAGGGATTTTAATACGAAATATTAACATAATTATGGGAGGATTTTTAAGGGATTTTCGAAAATATTAGGAAAAAAATAGAATAAAATAAGTGGAAAAAAATTGTGCATCTACCAAGGATTGAACCTTGGACCACTTGTACAACCATGTATGCTTTAACCAACTCATTAGTTCATGAAATTGAATCTAAGGAAATCTAAAACCTCATGTGAAATATCTTAAATAAAAGTTATCCTATAACATGATAAGTTCACCAGTAATTCAATTCATAGCATAATCAGTATAAGAGACATCCAAGGGTAAACACTATCATGCAACATCAATTCTATTCACTAACCCTTGTTGTCAAGGAACATAAACATAAACATGATAAAGTAGATATAGAAATATTTCTTTCCCGAGCCACCACCCCCACACATCTTCAGCCTTTCTGCCTCTTCCTCTAGTTCAAGTGTTCTTTACCTTTATCTGCAGCATAAGACAACACATAACTAGTAAGCACAAAAGCTTAGTAAGGATCCTGTCCTACTCGTAAAATCCATATGAAGGCATACAACATGTACACATAATAAATCATAAACATGAGTTCATCATAGCATACTAAACATCCAAGTTTCTAAGCATGCAGCATAAAGTATCTTAAGCATACCCTTCACATATAATAAATGTTTTCAAAGGATGTTTTCAAAACAGTTCCATAACGGTATTACTTAAAAATACATCCATTTCATATAGGGCCCAGTTGTGTACCACATGATGCGCGTTCCCTAATGAGTTGGGGTAGCGAGCCATCAATCCCATTAGAGCAGGACCCTTACGTCCTACCGGAGCCATGACCTTAAGTTAACATGCACCCCGGATTTGTTTAACGACCCCTCTTACGAGTCGGGTACACAACTTACAAAGTAAAATACTTATCATGTCTTTACATAGATGCTAAGGATGTACTCCAATTCACTGCTCAAGGGACACCCACTTTTCCAGGGTGTTTCTGATCCCATAGGGACACACCTCACAACATAAGGGTGTTCTTGATCCCATACTTAGTGGAGTATCCTTTCAAGCATTTCATCATACATATCACATGAAATCTCAAAAGGGTGCCCCACGGGCTATAAGACATGCTCATATATACATCATAATTCCACCCCTTAAACATACTTATATAGATGACAAGATTGGTCACATAAATCATATTCATGCATAGAAAGGGGTAGCATGCTTCATGAGTTAATTGAGTCCTTCTTAACCTAAATCTAGGGTTTTGGACGAAAGTCAAGGGTAGAGGTTGTTGGGACCGGGTGCATGTTGACAAGGATACGAGTTCATAAAATTTTAAATTTTTTACGTGCAGCGGAAGAATTTGCATAAAATAATTTCCTAAATTATTTTAACTTCGTATCTAGCATGCAACCTTATAGTGTGTTGACATAATAATAAAATAAAACTTTGCGGAAAAGTAAACTAATTTACATTATACCTCTCGTAACTCGAAATAAGGGACGAGATCCAACCGTAGCGTCCCTTGGAAGCTCCGCCTCTATTCGCGTCCACGCCGAGTTCTCTTCGGGATGACTTCGCAAAGTCACGAGTTTTACGCCGACGAGAACTACTAGATTCTCTATAGGCACAACAACAAAGATCAAGAGAGGAAAGGGAAACTAACCACCAAGAAAATGGAATCGAATTCCGGGAAGAGAGGAGTCGCTATCCGCTTCTTCTTCTTCTTGTTTCGTTTCTCCTTCTTCTTGAAGCTCACGGCAACCTTGCTTGGTGTTGATAGGGTGCGCTGGCCCTAGCAAAGAAGGTGGGAGCCGGCCCTAATTCTCCAAGAAGGGCGCCGGCCCTAAGGGAAACGAGAGGGAGAAGAGAATAAGAGAGAGAGAGAGAGGAAGTTACTAATCTCAATTAGTAAATCGTAATAAGGGCTTGCCTTTGGTTCCTTTATATAGTAACAACTCCTTTGCTAAGTCTCCCTCTTAACGGAATTAACGGAATTAGTTATAAGAAATTTATCTTATAAATTCTCTTATTAATTATTCCGTTTAAGCCAAGTCTTATTATAACTAATTTATAATAAAATAAATTCTTCTTCTCTTTAAATTATGGAATAAATTTTATAAGAAATTTATAAACTTTCTCATTATGGAAAAATCAATTCATAATTGATTTTATAAAATTAAAATAAACCAATTCATGGATTATTTTAACTTCCATAAAAAGAATTAATTTCTATAAATTTATTTATATAAATTTCTTTATACAAATTTATTTATCCATAATTTATAAAATAAATCACACTAGATTTATTTTATTAATTAAACCAATTAAATTGGTTTTTCTCCCTTTAATGGCCGGCCAATACCAAGAGGGTGGACACCCTCTTTGGTCGGCCAAACCAACCCGAACCGGTCGCGAATTAAACTCATTTAATTCGCCCAATAAGCCTTCAAAAGACTTAGCCATTTTTAGCTTCCATTGCGCCTCTGATTAACTCAGATTCGACTTATTTCTCTTGATCGGAAAATCCAATTTTCAACTCGTTTTAAATCCCTCGGATTACTTGTAGTGCGTGTGACCAAATAGGCTTTCGATTTATGTTGGCCGTCTATAATCAACAAATTATAGAACGATCATGAGTGGCACCTAGTAGTACATCATGACCCCCAATTAATCGAAAGATCAACGGTTTGACCTCAGAAGAAATTACTCTGAAACCCTTCAGCAGCTCTAATGAATCATGCCCCATTCCCTTCACTATCTTATACCCACTTGGTCCAGGACACGGTCTATGGTGTCAGTCCCCACTAGGCTGACTACGTCACACCTAGCCCAAGTAGTGTCTTTCTCGTCCTTTGGATTTCTAATTACTCTCATGTATTTTAGAGACTCGCACTCTAAACATGATATACTCTGGCCAGAGGTTTTGAGTAACAATCCGACGATAGGCCTGGGTATACAACTCCTCGCAAGGAGTGGTGAATCCTTTGTAGGTCGTTCAAATATCTTCGGGCACCTCGGCTTATACCCAATCATCCTGGGTCCACACCTCCTTGGAGATGCTTGCTTAAGATGTTAAAGTATAAGTCTCCATGACCAAGATGACTTGAACACCGCAAGTCAAAGGAACATCGCACTTAAGCCGCAGTAAGAACTTCATTGACATATCTACATGTAGATTCCCATATGAAGTCTTACAGCTAGTCACTCCAATGAACTAGTTCCCTTAACTAGCATCCATGTTTATCTCCGAACATCCCAATGTCACCAGCCAGTGAAAATCAGCTGATTAAAGAATAACCCATGCTAGTCTCAACAGAATTGATAGTGTCCGTTTTTATTAATTCATCAACTAGGGATAATTTCAATACTTCACAATTGCACATTAGAGATAATCACTAGTTGTGATCCCATCACAAATTCTCTTATGTTGTGAGTTGTATTGCGGACATTCAGTAGATGAGTTTAAGATCCCAATCAAATACACAAAACATGTATACTCAAATAGTGAATTATCATTTATTAATATAAATGTTTACACCATAAGGCGATTGCCTTAGGACACTTCTCTCATATCACTAACAAACTCCCACTTGGCCTAATGCCAATCGCTACGGTATCCAATACCACAGGCTCTAACATGACCCTCAAACTTGTTTTTAGGCAAGACCTTAGTTAAAGGATCCGCTATGTTCCTTTCAGAGGGAACTCTCTCAATTTGTATGTCATTCCTACTTATAATCTCTCTGATCAGATGATAGCGGCGAAGCACGTGTTTGGATCGCTGATGAGACCTTGGTTCCTTTGCTTGTGCAATAGCTCCATTGTTGTCGCAGTAAACCGACACTGCTTCATCAATGGTTGGAACTACACCAAGTTCGGAGACAAACTTCTTGATCCAGACTGCTTCTTTTGCTGCTTCCGAAGCTGCGATATATTCCGCTTCCGTGGTAGAATCCGCTACGGTGTCTTGTTTGGAACTTTTCCAACTTACTGCGCCTCCATTTAAAGTAAATACGTATCCAGACTGCAATTTGGAGTCATCCTTATCTGTCTGGAAACTGGCATCTGTATACCCACGTATTACCAAATCTCCTTCTCCATATATTAGGAACACATCCTTAGTTCTTCTTAAGTACTTAAGGATTGTCTTGACAGCCGCCCAATGATCCATCCCTGGATCAGACTGGTATCTGCTCGTGACACTCAGAGCATATGATACATCGGGCCTAGTGCATAACATAGCATACATGATAGATCCTATCGCGGATGCATAGGGAATCTTATTCATGCAAATCCTCTCGTCTTCTGTGCGCGGACACATAGACTTTGAAAGGTTGATCCCATGCCTGATGGGAAGGTAACCTTTCTTGGATTCCGACATGCTAAACCTTTTTAGCACTCGGTCTATATATGTAGACTGCGAAAGACCAAGCAACCGTTTTGATCTATCTCTATAGATTCTAATCCCAAGGATATAGGTTGCTTCTCCCAGGTCTTTCATGGAGAATGTTTTGGACAACCAAATTTTAACTGTCTGTAAGACTGATACATCGTTTCCTATAAGTAATATGTCATCGACATATAATACTAGGAATACGACTGCACTCCCACTAACCTTCTTGTACACACAAGGTTCGTCAGGATTTTGTGAGAAATCAAACTCTTTGATTGTCTCATCAAAACGGATGTTCCAGCTCCTAGATGCCTGCTTCAATCCATATATGGATCGTCGAAGCTTGCATACTTTGGTTTTATCAACCGATGTGAAACCTTCAGGTTGTATCATGTATACATCCTCAAGCAAGTTTCCATTAAGGAAAGCTGTTTTCACATCCATTTGCCATATCTCATAATCATAATGAGCTGCTATGGCTAGGAGCATCCGAATGGATTTAAGCATAGCTACTGGCGAATATGTTTCGTCATAATCAATTCCTTGCTTTTGACGATATCCTTTTGCCACTAATCTAGCTTTAAAGGTAACAACATTACCTTCCATGTCGGTTTTCTTCTTGAAAACCCACTTGCACCCTATGGGTTTAATCCCTTCAGGTGGGTTAACCAAGTCCCATACTTGATTTTCGTACATGGAATCCATTTCCGACTTCATGGCTTCAAGCCATTTGTCCCTTTCTGAACTTTTCAGAACATCTTCATAACTGATAGGTTCGTCATTGCTTATGAGTAACACGTCGTTCGATTCACTTATGAGAAATCCGTATCTCTCTGGAATATTGCGTGTCCTATCAGATCTACGAAGAGGTGGTGTTGTTTTAGGTTCAACTGATAGCTCATCACTATGAGTTATCGTTGTGGGTCTAGACTAGGTGTCTCTGGAATGTCTATTGAAGTTTCTTGAACTTCATCAAGTTCAATGCCACTCCCACTGTTTTCTTGTAAAAGAAATTCTCTTTCCAGAAACACAGCATGCCTTGAAACAAACACCTTTTGTTCCAAGGGATGATAGAATTGGTAACCCTTCGTTTCCTTAGGGTATCCAATAAATAGACATTTATCAGACTTAGCATCCAGTTTGTCTGATACAGTCCGCTTCACATAAGCAGGACAACCCCATATCTTAAGGTGAGTTAAGTGAGGTTTCTTACTATTCCATATCTCATACGGAGTAGTAGAGACTACCTTGGTCGGGACTCTGTTTAGCAAGTAAACAGCTGTCTTAAGTGCATAGCCCCAAAAGGATTTTGGAAGAGTTGCATGATTCATCATCGACCTAACCATGTCCATCAAGGTTCGGTTGCGCCTCTCAGATACACCATTATGTTGTGGTGTATACGACGGAGTCCATTGGGACAGTATCCCATTGTCCCTAAGATAATCTTGAAACTCTTGACTTAAGTATTCACCACCCCGATCGGATCGAAGTATCTTAATACTTTTGCCAAGCTGTTTCTCTACTTCATTTCTGAACTCTTTGAATTTCTCAAAAGCTTCAGATTTGTGTTTCATCAAGAACACATACCCGAATCGTGAGTGATCATCGATAAAGGTGATGAAGTAGCTATAGCCTCCTTGTGCTAGAGTTGACATTGGTCCACATACATCGGTATGTATTAGACCAAGCAATTCTCCCACTGGATTACCTTTTCCGGAAAAGGGTAATTTGGTCATCTTGCCTTTTAAGCATGATTCGCATGTATCAAATGAACCGGGTTCAAATGATTCCAAAATTCCACATCGGTGTAATTCGGTCATGTGTTTCTTACTTACATGGCCAAGACGGCAATGCCAAGTGTAGGAGTCTATTCGATTATCTATTCTAGCACGTTTGTTGCTAACTTCGATATTGAAAACGTCACTGGATAAATCTAACGCGTAGATGCCATTGCACAAAGTTCCATTCCCATAAAGAACGCCATTTAAAGTTATGTAACAACAATTGTTACTAAAAGTTAAATGATAACCCTTTTCATTCAAGCATGAAATAGATACAATGTTCTTTATTAACGAAGGAACAAAATAACAATTATCCAATTCTAAGACACGTCCAGTGGGGAGCTTTAGCAAATATGTTCCGATGGCAACAACAACAATCTTTGCTCCGTTTCCAACTAGCAAATTCGCTTCTCCTTTGACGAGTCTTCTTCTATTCCTTAGCCCCAGTATGTCATTACATATATGTGAGCTACACCCAGTATCAAGTACCCAAGTGTTTGAGGAAATAGAGTGACATTCAATAACGAAGATACTTGAAGAGGATGGGGCATCGGATGCCTTCTCTTTCAAGGACTCAAGATAAATCTTGCAGTTTCTTCGCAAGTGACCCTCCTTGCCACAGTGATGGCAAGTGCCTTTTAGGGTATTTTCAGTCTTTTGGCCTTTTTCTTCTTTCCCTTATTCTGTTCTTTGGCCTTCCTCTTAGAACCTTTCTTCGAGGAACCAACTAACAGTACCGTCTTTAGATCCTGCTTCACAGAAGGCTTTAAAGTCTTCAGCAGGTTGAGCAACTCAGGAAACTGGTCTGGAGTTGCACTTTCGG
>JAGFNQ010006925.1:522042-558444 GCA_024364735.1 Boesenbergia rotunda
TTGGGCTCTTCTTCTCCTTGTCTTTGTGTCGAATTTTCATGCAAAGCTATCACCTTTCTCCATAGCTTATATGCATTCTTATTAGTAGGAGCCCTAGAGCCAATATGTGATGATTGACTAGGGACTTTTTGTATCATATTCTATCATTAATAAAGGCATGTTTGGTTATTATACTTACTTTGTATTTGTTCCAAATAACTAAGTATAATAATGTCCTTGGGTAGTAGGTTCTTATCTATATTATATTGATTGGTTGAATCGATAGTGAGATAATGTAGAGAACACTACATTAAACCATTCCTAGTCAAGTATTAATATTCAAGGACAATATTAATGCATGGAGACTAGCATGTAGGTCAACTGATGACTTGAGCTCACAAGTCATGGATATGTGATATCTAGTTGACACATGGGTATACATTGGAGAATGTGTACTGAATTGACCCGCCATGAGAAAGTTTCATAGATTGTCATATGAGTGTCATAAACTTTCTCATGTGACTATTAGTATGAATAGTCCTTAGACCTGAAGTCACTACGGTTCCCTACATAAGGAGTTATGTACTTTGGTATCGTCAAACGTCACCCGTAACAGGGTGGACTATAAAGGCGATCACTGGGTATGTAATGAATTATGCGGAGGGATGTAAGTGATGTAGATGGGATCTATCCCTCCCATATGACGGGAGTGATATATGTGGACCCCTTGATCGAGTAGGACTACTAAAACGCATGGCCATGCTTGAATGAGTCAATATGAGATATTGAGCTCATTTGTTTGAGTGAGTCTACTCGGGGATCAAGAAACACCAGATTGATTGAGGATGACACGGTCTATGCCTCATTGGTCAATCTAGATATCAAGGATAGAAGGACAAGGTCATACACTATCATAGTCACGGAGGTTTAGTCGGATCTCGACTTTTCTTGTTACTTGGGTAGCAATGATGCATTGCTAGATGTCGTTCATTGCTTATGTGTCTAAAGTGTTTAGGCGCATTGCCAATGTCACGAGAACCTATTGGGTCACACACTAAGGACACGATGCTTCGAAGATTAATTGATCTTGGTTTGACTAATATTTGATTCAAATTGGATTAATTGAGTTAGACTCAAGTGAATCCAATTAGATTATGAGATGAGTCTAATTTGAGTTAGACTCATCTAGATTAGACTCAACTACTTAATTATGGATAATATTCATTAAAGGGTTTAATAAAATATTATTTAAGAGGAAGGCTAAGAGACATTCTATTCATTAGATGAATAAAATATTAAGAGTCTCAAGGAATACCAAGAGGCTTGGTATTTATTGGGTTTTATTAGCATTAAGATGAGAGGAGCTCAAGGGACATAGACCCTTGGTATTCATTAGATGAGTATAAATACCCCCCCTTGTCAAAGGCTAGAGGGTGTATCTCTCTTCCTCTTCTTTCTTCCTCCTTGTCTATAACTCCGTAGTGGAGGTTCTTGTGCTTTGTGAACCATCCCAAGTTGCTAGCACAACTAAGGTGGTTCCTCTCCGAGGCGTAGATCGTGTTCGTGTGGATACGCATAGAGACACGAACACTTGAACGTATAAGAGATCCGGCAAACCAAAGGACTAGCGGGATAAGCGAAGGGCACGCGACAAAGGTATTCTTATAAGATAGGAATTTTTTTTTTTTTTATAAAAGAAGGATTTTATTTCAAGTAAAGAAAATTCCATATTAGAAGGGGGGCTAGACCTGACCTTCTAGTATAGAATTACATCAAGACATTGGATTTACATTTAGCGATCCAAACAAATCACTACTTTTTAGAAAATGTTTATATGCACTCAGACATCTTATATTATTTTACAACCCCTGTCGTATGCGCCATCTTGAAGAAATAAAGAAATCATCAAAAATCATCCAAAATAATCACCTTCTTTCAACGGGATGACCGCTCTTCAGCCAATTGACAACGTACAACCTTTAGTTATCAGAAACAAATATTATCAATTGAAAACCAATACCCTCTACAAAGGATATTTCCAGAGGCCAGGAACCTTCTTTGAATTCAGAATAATTCATAACCATCCTTTCTTCACACCAATTCAGGAGAAACCATCTGAAAGTCTATCAAACATCACAGCCAAGCCATTTCAGTATTTAAACAATACGTATCCAGATTTTACACAGAGGGAAACTCTGACATTAGCATTATAGAATCCAATCTCATCAAACAAAAAGCACTTCAGATATTCACATAGATCTTCACTCAGCAAAATAGTACATTTTATAGTTTTTAGCAAACATCTCATAAGTTCTGATCAAGGGATAACTCCAGAAATTAATCAGAAAATAAAAGAGCAGATCCCTGACAACATCCCATAAATTGACTTCGGCAATGCATTTTAGCCTTTGCTACAATTTTATCTTTAGAGTCAGAATTTCCAGGGGTATCCAAAATTCAGACATTTGCATTTGAAGTTTAACCAGCTACCTCAATATTATAAAAACTATTGAATCCGGCCAACAAGAAACCAGCAGAAAAAATTCCATAAAGACCAGCCTATAAGAAATCCAGCATTTCCATTCTGAAATATAATCTATGGAAATATGTAAAACAAGGCACACATCCAGACACTCTGAAATATTTTAGATTAGAGAGCTTTGCGTACCATCCGAATAAAAGGAAAACCCAACTTGTCCACTTTACAAATACCAAGTAAAATCTTGTCTATGTCTTGCCTTCTCAAAATTTTATCCTCTGAAAATTGAAAAGCCTTGTTAGCCAAATAATCCGCAGCTACATTTCCCTCCCTAAAAACATGTGAAAAAGTCACCTTGTATCTCTTTAAGATAGCTTTGATTTTTAGCACTATGTTTCTATAGTCCCAACAAATTGAGGGAGATTGTATAATTTCCAGTGCGACCATTGAATCAGATTCTAACCAGACTGGAAAATAATTGTAAGCAACACATAGTTCCAAGCCATGCAAAATGGCCAATAATTCGGCTTTTACATTTGAAATGACTCCCAAGGTACCATGTTTCGCCAAAATAAGCTGTCCTGTGTGATCTCTGATTATAAACCCATATGAAGATTCCCCTGGGTTTCCTTTCGAACAACCATCCGTATTTAGTTTAAATCCTCCAACACCCGGCCTCTTCCAATAACCCGTGATTATAGTATTTCTAAAGCCTGCTTTGATAGGAATTCCCCAGCTTTTAGCAATGAAAGTAAAACCTTTCCAATGTTTGCTTTTTATGGTGTTTGCCGCTTCTCCTGTCACTAGATAATGGATAATGTTACTTCGGATCTTCATCTCCAGTTGGGTTATCCCTCTATGCTTTGCATCATTTCGGGCCTTCCATAGGAACCATAATATGAGAAAAGGCATAATCTCTCTCACATGCCCAGCGTGAGACCACTCTGATCCAATCATCCATTCCCCCAACAAAGAAAATCTATTCACATTAAATATCTTAGCAAAATAGTGCCAAACCCCCTTGGCTATTGGACCATCAAAGAATAAGTGCTCCCATGTTTCCCTAGATTTACAACAAAGGCATTTAGAGGCAATAGTAATTCCCCTTTGTTGTAAGACGCTATCAACAGGTAATTTACGTCTCAAAAATCGCCATGCAAAGATGGAAATAGATGGATTGAGCAAGCCATTCCAAATAACATAATTTATGGATACCACTGGTTGTGATTGTCGAATATTATTCCATGCCGTTTTTAACGAAAATTTTCCATTTAGAGATAATTTCCATATAATCCTGTCCTCAACATCTTTTTGTATTGGAATTTCTGCAACCTCATTCAAAATATCAATTGGAAGCAAATTATTTATATTAGCCATCTTCCAGCTAGATCCTTCCATGAGATCCTCCACTCTTTTATTAAGATTCTCGACCAGAACACAATGCTGAAATAGAGGACCTCGATCCAGCCATGTATCAAACCAGAAATGAAGTTTGCCCTCTCCCAAAATCCAGCCTGTATTTTGTTCAGCTAAGCTTCGTATCTTGATCAATCGGCGCCAACAGGGAGAAGCTTTACCTTTTAAGTGAACAATAAAAGGATGAATGGATCCACAATACATCTTTTTTAGGAAGATTGCCCAAAGTGTTTTTTGTTCTCTAAATCTGAACCAAAGCTTAATTGCCATTGCAACACTAAAATCTGCCAACTTCCTTACTCCTAGTCCCCCTTCCATTTTCGGCCTACTGATTTCCCCCCATGCAATCCAGTGAGCTTTCCTTTTAATATCTGTAGAACCCCAGAAAAATCTTGCAAATATCATTTCCAGATTGTGCAAGACTGATAAGGGAGGAAGTAAAACCTGTAATAAAAAGAGAGGCATTGAAATCAGCACACTTTGGATTAATAAAAGGCGGCCGCCATAAGAGAGTTTCGAGATCATCCATCCCATGAGTTTTTTCCTTATCTTTTGTATCAATGGTTGAAAATATACTGATTTTCTACCTCCAGTAAATATTGGTGTTCCGAGGTAATACATAGGCCATGCCCCTTCTGAGAAATTTGTGTTGGCTAGGATTAAGCTTCTTCGGGCAGATGTTATACTTTTAGCAAGATAAATCAAACTTTTCCCAGCATTGATTAACTGACCTGATTGCCTCTCATAATCATCAAGAAAGGTTTTAACCTTTTTTATACAATCAATAGAACCGTTTAAGAAAATCATAACATCATCTGCGAAAGCCAGATGAGATAACTTCATGTCACAACCTGCGGCATAATACAGCCTTGGATTTTTGAGGAAAAGATTATCCAATCCCCTGGAAAGAAACTCCGAAGCTATGATAAACAGAAAAGGAGAAATTGGATCCCCCTGCCTTAGCCCTCTTTTGGAATGGAAAAAACCTGAAAGACTTCCATTTACACGAATAGAAAACCAACAACAGGTAATGCATCTTCTAATCATATCTATAAGAGAATCCGAGAAACCAAAAGCCATCATAATCCTGAATAATAAGTTCCATTGTACTCTATCAAAGGCTTTAGCCATATCAAGTTTCATTATGACATTTCCCCCTCTCACATGAAAGTTTATCTTGTGAGTCATTTCTTGGGCTAACAAAATATTATCAGAAATCAACCTTTCTTTCACAAAACCACTCTGAGAAGGAGAAATAATCTTATGAAGAAATGACCTTAGCCTATTCGCCAAAAGTTTAGAAACCATCTTATAAGAAACATTGCATAGACTAATAGGTCTAAAATCTTGCCATTTCTGGGCGTTCTCTTTTTTTGGAATTAAAACTAAGGTTGTTGCAACCATACCTTTCGGAAAAGAGCCCCCTTTGAAGAAATCCAACACAGCATGTTTTACATCATCTTTAATAATATCCCAACAAGAAACATAGAAGGTAGATGAAAAGCCATCTGGCCCAGCTGCACTATCTTGATCCATATCCCAGATTACCTGTTTTATTTCCTCTTCAGAAGGCAGTTCCACAAGAGACTCATTTTCTTCTTCAATTATGACTTTCGGAATTTGACTGAGGTCAGCTTCCCTGCTATTGAAGTCGTCCCCAGTTAATAATTTTTCGAAGAAATTTACAGCTGAAGCTCTTATCAATTCCGGTTTTTCCAAGCATTCCCCTTCATCCCATATACGATAAATTCTGTTGGAAATTCTTCTTGTTTTAACCATATCATGGAAAAATTTTGTATTTCTTTCTCCTTCTCCCCTCCATTTTATTGCTGCTCTTTGTTTCCAAAAGTCTTCCTCCATTTGAAGAGTTTTAAAGAGATAGGCTTGAGTTTTATTTCGATAAATGTGGTTCTCTTCATTCGGCTCCCTATCAAATTGTTTTTCTGCCTCAGAATATATCTGTTCAGCTTTTTGAATATTATCCTGAATGTTCCCAAAAACTTCCTTGTTCCACCACTTTAAATGCTCCTTTAATCTTTTCAATTTATTCTGCAGTATTTGAAGACCAGATCCGGAGCATGGTAAATTCCAATTCAATCTCACCGTTTGCATAAAACCATGGTGTCTTAACCACATCTTTTGAAATCTAAATGATGCAACCACTTTCTCAAAGATAGGAAAAGATATAAGTAACGGGCAATGGTCAGAAGCTGCACGGCTTAGATGTTCTACCCGTACCGAAAATTCATTTCCTTGCCAAGATGGAGAGATCAAAATGCGATCTAGCCTTTTCCATATCTTATTATTAGTCCAGGTGTAACAATCGCCAATATAACCAGCATCAATCAACCCTGTAGTCATTATGAAATTATTGAAATCTTCAATTGCTCCCAATCCCGTAATAGTTCCTGCAGAATGCTCAGAAACATTTGCAATAACATTAAAATCACCCCCAACCAACCAGAAAACCTCCTCATTTGGTTTAATATTTTCTATCTTATCCCATAGATCATATCTCGCCACTCTTGAGCACTTTGCATAGACTATTGTTAGCATAATATCGCTCGGAAAAATGGCAGATTTTAAGTGTAAATGCAAAAATTGTTCATGATCAACCAATATTTCGCATGCTATATTAACATCAGAAGCAAACCATATTTTCCCAGAACAATTGGCAATTACTGAGGAGAAGCCTAATTTACTTGTGATAATAGAAATATCAAGTGGAATCATTGGCTCTAAAATACCAACAAAATTTAAATGAAAGTGTTTCTTCAGGTAATGCAGTCTTCTAACTGATGCAAGGTTACCTATTCCCCTAATGTTCCATATCATACCTGACATTATAACATTAAAGAAAAAGAAGACCCTTGAGCTTTAAATTTACTCCTCGTGACCCTTTGGAATGCATCAGGAGGAATAAATTTATTTACAGACTTCTTTGGAAATCCAATCTGATCCATATCTGCATAAACCTCCGTAGGCAATGATAATGACCTCTGTAAATTTCCCACTTCTTCATCATCCGAACTATATTCCTCTATAAAGGATTTAGACAATTCAGCTCTGTCTTTATCTTTTTGCATGCTTGGGAATGATAGATTTTCACATTGTTCTGATTCTTCTTGAACTTGATTAAGAGTGCAACCTCCACTCTGATCTTTTGACGCTTCTTTATCACAACTTAGAACCATAACTTCCTGTTCTGCCCTATCTTTTCTTGTTATAACTTTAGCTTTTGAAATTTTCTCCAAATATACGTGAGAGCCAGCTACTTTATTAATCCCTTGCATTGTTAAATCTTCAACAGATACCACCTGTTTACTGAAAGGTGAAATTTCTCCCTGCTCATTCTGACCTGCAATTTCTGTCAATGGTTTTTCTTTATTTTTTCCATGAATGGGAAAAATTTCCTTGTCCATTTTATCTTTAACTAGATCATCTGAGTCCTTTAATAACTCTTGATCTTCTTCCTCCAAATCTGTTAAAAGATGAAATCTATTTGTTAAGTTTTCTTCCCTTTTGTCCCCATGAACTGTCTGTCCTGTAGAGTTCAGTTTTTGCACCCATATTTGTTTAGCAATTTTCTGATCTCCCTCTTGAAAATTTTTAGAAGTTCCTTCATCTACTCTAACTTCCTCCTGAACATTCTTTTGAATAAATTTCTCACTTTGATTTCCAGCTACATTGATAACAGAATCTCCGTTTCTATTCCAGTCAGGCTTTGGTTGCTTTCCATTAACATAGCATTCATTCTCCGAATGTCCCAAATGAAAGCAATATTCACAATATTTAGGAATCTTCTCATATACAACTTTTTGCAATCTTTTTTCCTCCCCAATGCCTATCCAAAAATCCTCCACCATTGGTTTTAGTAAGTCAATTTCCACACAAACTCTTGCCATATATAATCTTGTTCCATCTGCCGTGGCCTCATCTATTTTGATAGGTTTTCCCACTATCCGAGCCGCAGAAAACAAACAGAATTTATTAAACATATGTATAGGGAAGTCAGGGAATTGTATCCATATTGGAACTACTGAAGACTCTGCCACATATGAGAAATGAGGGGACCATTTGAAAATTCGTAGGAGAATTCCACCAATATACCAGATCCCGCGAGACCAAATGCGAGTTCATTGAGACTCTTTTCTTTATACAAATTTATTTATCCATAATTTATAAAATAAATCACACTAGATTTATTTTATTAATTAAACCAATTAAATTGGTTTTTCTCCCTTTAATGGCCGGCCAATACCAAGAGGGTGGACACCCTCTTTGGTCGGCCAAACCAACCCGAACCGGTCGCGAATTAAACTCATTTAATTCGCCCAATAAGCCTTCAAAAGACTTAGCCATTTTTAGCTTCCATTGCGCCTCTGATTAACTCAGATTCGACTTATTTCTCTTGATCGGAAAATTTAATTTTCAACTCGTTTTAAATCCCTCGGATTACTCGTAGTGCGTGTGACCAAATAGGCTTTCGATTTATGTTGGCCGTCTATAATCAACAAATTATAGAACGATCATGAGTGGCACCTAGTAGTACATCATGACCCCCAATTAATCGAAAGATCAACGGTTTGACCTCAGAAGAAATTACTCTGAAACCCTTCAGCAGCTCTAATGAATCGTGCCCCATTCCCTTCACTATCTTATACCCACTTGGTTCAGGACACGGTCTATGGTGTCAGTCCCCACTAGGCTGACTACGTCACACCTAGCCCAAGTAGTGTCTTTCTCGTCCATTGGATTTCTAATTACTCTCATGTATTTTAGAGACTCGCACTCTAAACATGATATACTCTGGCCAGAGGTTTTGAGTAACAATCCGACGATAGGCCTGGGTATACAACTCCTCGCAAGGAGTGGTGAATCCTTTGTAGGCTGTTCAAACATCTTCGGGCACCTCGGCTTATACCCAATCATCCTGGGTCCACACCTCCTTGGAGATGCTTGCTTAAGATGTTAAAGTATAAGTCTCCATGACCAAGATGACTTGAACACCGCAAGTCAAAGGAACATCGCACTTAAGCCGCAGTAAGAACTTCATTGACATATCTACATGTAGATTCCCATATGAAGTCTTACAGCTAGTCACTCCAATGAACTAGTTCCCTTAACTAGCATCCATGTTTATCTCCGGACATCCCAATGTCACCAGCCAGTGAAAATCAGCTGATTAGAGAATAACCCATGCTAGTCTCAACAGAATTGATAGTGTCCGTTTTTATCAATTCATCGACTAGGGATAATTTCAATACTTCACAATTGCACATTAGAGATAATCACTAGTTGTGATCCCATCACAAATTCTCTTATGCTGTGAGTTGTATTGCGGATATTCAGTAGATGAGTTTAAGATCCCAATCAAATACACAAAACATGTATACTCAAATAGTGAATTATCATTTATTAATATAAATGTTTACACCATAAGGCGATTGCCTTAGGACACTTCTCTCATATCACGAACAGAGGTAGCTTAGGTTTTTGACATCAAACATCCCATACAAGTATCATATTTACGTACATCATGTATCATACTAAGCATAGCATACATCATGGGGTAATCAACTTTCACAAACCTAATATATCATGCCTTGGCCGAAAATCATATACTAGAGAACATCAAGATTTTGATTCAAGCCTTCCATTTAAACATCACATGCATACACATATCATCTTACCAACATAATCATGTCTCGTAGGGTAGTTTAACCATCACAAACCCTAACTTTAGGGTGTTGGCCGAAACTTACAATGTAGGGAATTAGGGTTTTTTTTTGGAAATTAAACTTTCTCACAAGCATTTACCCAAACACTTCACATACATATTATACCACTTATTAACCATAGATTTCATCATAGGATAAATATGCAACCCTAAACCCTAATCCCTCTAGAGTTGGCCGAAACTTGTAGGGTAGGGAAAAAGTTGGATTTTTGTAACCAAACATTTATACAAACACATTGTCTACACCATCATATATTACACTAAACATAAAATACATCCTAGAGAAATTTAACTCTTAAACCCCTAAATCCTTTACCTTGGCCGAAACTTACAAAGGGTGAGAACCCTAGTTTTTGTTCACAACATCATGAAGAAAATCCACATACCTATATACCCTAAGTCTCAAGGGGTCTTCCCATGTATTAAGGAGTGATCAAGGCCTCCCCTTAAGGGGTGGCCGAAACCTTCAAAGGGGAAAAACCCCATTTTCGAAAACCACAAAAAAACAAGGAACCATACAACAACTATTACACTGCAGGCGAGGGGATACTTACATCCTTTCGCTTGAATTTCTCCTTCCCTAAAATCTTAAGGTGCCCTTGGTTGAAGGAAGGTGAGTGTTCTCCTTCCTAGCACTTCTATAGGACCCTTGGCTCTAGTAGAGGGCAAGGTCCTTGTAGAATTCTTCTTCCTTCCAATTCCCTAAGGTTAGAACCCTAGGGTTGTGTTCTTTTTTTCGAAAATGAAAAGGGAGAAGGCTTGAAGTTTCGGTGATGAGAGTGAGGAAGAAGAAGAAGGAAGTTATTCCAACTTCTTCCTTCCTTATTTATACTTTTTCTCATGAAGAGACATGTCTCTTCACTTCCCTAGCTTTAACAAGCATGTTTCTTATCCCTTCAACAAGAAACATGGCTTGGTTCATTGGTTATGACATGGTTAGTGCAACTAGGAGGTTCAAGGTTCAATCCTTGCTTCCTCCTCTCTACATTTCCTTTTTATCACATTTTGCACTAATCCACATCCAAGCCCATTAAACCAAGCCCATCATGAAATTTCATAATAATAATTATGTTTCATGAATTCATAATATTTCATAATATTCCATAATAATATTTCATGAATTTCATAATATTTCATATTCATAAATTCATAATATTTCATAATATTCCATAATAATATTCCATGAATTTCATAATATTTCATATTCAGGAATTCATAATATTCCATAATAATATTTCATGAATTTCATAATATTTCATATTCATGAATTCATAATAATCATAATATTTTTGGGGTGTTACATTAAACTTAACTTTTTGAACCTGGTTGCCATAAATCAAAAAGGGGGAGATTGTTGGTGTCGAAAGCACCAAGATCGAACTCGTGTTTTGATAATGGCAAAGGGTTCATAAGTTAAGGGTTTGTTGTGATCTAACGATGTTACTCAAGTGTGCAAAAAATTCCTACGTCAACTAGTCACGAAGTCCTGATATAAGGTTGGGCAATAAGTCCTGGTCATGGACTGGGCACCGAAGACTTGGTGAGTGAAGCTAGGCAATAACTCCTGGTCGTGGACTGGGCACCGAAGACCTGGTGAGTGAAGCTGGGCAATATGTCCTGGTCGCGAACTGGGCACGAAGACCTGATCCGGGGGATTGGGCAAAAGTCCAACTGGAGGAGTTGGTTGGCAAACAGGTAAACTCTCCTATGAGGAGTGGGTGAGGACACGTTCCCCGTAGGAGGGAACATTAGGCGTCGGTTTGACCTATGGTTCCATTTAGGAAGCCCAATGTCAAAACTAAGACAGCTCAGGCTGTTAATCATGCTTAAACTTATATCATTTATGTGTTATTTGTGTTTCGGAACTAACCCTCATTGCAGGAACAACGGGATAGATGTTTCTGCTCCCAGGCGCCAGAATGGAGTCAGGCGCCTATTTGAACAGGTGTCTGTCTTGATACAGGCGCCCCAGACAAGGGTCTTTCCAAAGCCACTCGAAGCAAGCCTCAACGTCAGCATATGAGGCGCATGTGTTTATTCAGGCGCGCCAATTGAAGGGATAAGTGCTGGCCAAGTCTGCGAATTGAGGTTCGCGTGGAATGGGCCATGTGTCAGGCGCCCCTTCAACACAGGCGCCTTAGCAACTAGTATATAAAGGGGTTCATCCCCTTGCTTCAGAACACAACTTCTTTCTATGATTTCTTTCAAACGCTTTGCTCTAAACACTTCGTGCTCGAGACTCAAGCGCCAACGATGACCCGCGGCTCCGATTTTCCATCTTCTCTGATCGTCGGTATAGAATTTTATTATTGCTGTATTTTCTTTAAAATTCTGTATTCGAATTCAAAGTTGTAATATTTTCTCGGATTATAGAATTGCCCAACGTAAACGGTCAAGGACCCTGGGCCTTAGAGTAGGAGCCGACCGTGAGTCCGAACCAAGTAAAAAATCGAAGTGTTAGCATTGAATTTTTTCGCTGTGCAATTACTCTCGTTTTTCAAAAAATTATTCGATCGATATTCACCCCCCCTCTATCGATTATAACCGATCCCACAAAATGCTTTCCCGAGAACCCCGGATTGGATCTCAGTAATCGACGCATACTTCATATCAAAAGACCTTGAAGTATGAACTCTAGAGTAACTATTTTTGATTTTTGAGCTTCACGAATCTCGATGTGTAGGAACGAGCAAGAAAATGAACAATGTCTCTGAATGCGAGGAAAACCCAGATTAAGGAGGAGTTATCAACGGATGATGAAAATATGATGGAGATGGTAAAAAGCCTCAAAAGTTTTTTTAAAAAGGATAATAAATTTTCAAAGTTTCAGGGCAAAAGGCATTCTCCGATGAAATGTATAGTTCGATGCTATAACTATAATGTGGAGGGTTATCTAAATGACTAATGTTCCAAACTTAAGAACCAGCCAAAGAAGAAGAAGGCGCTGAAAGCCACCTGGGACAAGACTTCGTCCGATGAATCGAAAACTGAAGAATATGCTGGACTTGCACTGATTGCAAGTCATCAAGAGGAGAGCACTGATAAAGGGGGAGCTATGTTTGAAGAAAGTAGCGATGAAGGGGGAGTCCCTCTTTACGAATGTAACCCGGTAAGTAAAGTATGTCTTCTCCCTCACGATCAATTATACTCTAGTATAAAAGCGATGCTTAAAGCAAATTGTAAATTAGAAAAAGAGAATCGAGAATTGAAAAAGAAATTGACTAGTGCATATTCTTCTATTTCTGATAATTTAAAAAATGAAAATGTTAATTTGAGAAACATAGTTGAAAAATTAGAATTTCATATTGCACGTTTATGGCAAAGGAAAAATAGTTATCCCGATAATTTGAACTGGAATATTAAAAATCACAGGGGTCAATTTAGAAAAGTGCCCAAGAACAATATTCCTCCTAAATTTTAATTCACCTTGTAGATAGAAACTTGTTCTGGTTCCTAAGTCATTTCTAAATTAATTTTTCAGTTATTATATGTTTTAGTGTTATCTAGAAACATACTAACATTTTTTTTTGTCAACAATCTTTTCCACTCTTCCTTGTTTACCTTCTTTGAAAAATGGATGTCAGTCGAATTTTACAATTATAAAATCATGTTCATATTTTTCCTCAATACATGAATTTTTTTTCTACTTATTGTGAATTTTTGAGATTTTTCTGAATATTTTTTTGAATATTCATGATTTTTTGTTCAAAATTCAAATTCTAAATTTTAAAATATATAAAAAAATATCCTGGATCCAATTTTTCCAGATCAAGATATGATCAATAGACTTTAGTAAAAGTTTTATTCAAATTTTTTGAAGTGTTTTTGAATTTCAAATATTTATATTTCAAAAGTTCTACTCTATTAGTGTTTGATTTATTTTTAGACTTAGATAATGTTTTTAGAGTTGAAAATTTTTGTACAAACTCAAAACTCTGTTTTCCATTTATACAAAAAAATTTTGATTTTTCTAACATATATTTGAATTTCTATGAATCTTTTTTTGATTTTTTTAAATTTAAATTTCGATAGAAAATTATTTTTATCAAATCTGATTTTTCTAGATCTACTCTTTATTTGTTTTACTTTAATATATTTTTCTTCAATTTTTTTTTATAATTTTGAATTTTGAAAATTTAGTCATTAAGAATTTTAATCTGTGAATATTTGATATATTTTCTGTCAAAGAAAATTTATTTCATTCCAAAAATTTTTGGCCTGATCACAAATCTTTTATTACACTTGCACAATGAATTTTTGATTTTTTTTCCAATGGATTTTTTTTGATCGAAATCTTTATTTTTACATTAACAATGCTTGGAAAATTTTCATATTTTTCTATGTGCAATTCATATTTTTTCCCTTTCCACTATTTTTTTGTGTGCCCCAATTTGTTTCTTTTTTTTTTTGCTGTGATCAAAGGGAGTAAATAGCTTAAGTTCGGGGGAGGATGTGGTTTTTAATTATAAATATTGCTTTTATGCTTAATTATCTTAGTTAGTGTTATTTTTTTAACCCTAACTGAACTTAGATTGATGCACATCAAAAAGGGGGAGATTGTTGGTACCGCGGTTGGTTTTGATAATTTCAACCAAGTTAGGTTAGATCTTGTTATGGTTTTGATCCCTCTGTCTAAGTGCACAGCAGCTTATGAGTGGAGGAAGTCGAGCATAAGATGCAGTGGACGAGAAGGATTGCACGGGGAATTGAGCTGACAGGCTCGATGCATCCGAGGGATGTGGAAGCTGCAAAAGTGTACACTAATGGAACGAGAAGGACGCACACAACATCTGAGGGATGAGAAGCCGGAAGGAAGGATGCTCAAGGAGCGAAAGGACAGAGTCGGGCTAAGGTGAGTCTAACTCCAGTTAACTAGAAATCACCCAAGAAGACCCGCTGGAGACTAGTCAGCAAGTTACTGACCAAAAGCCACTCAGGCGTCGCTATGCTTACAGGAGCTCGAGAGCAAATTTAATCCACTAGATAGCCATTTGCGAACATTACGCATCGGTTAACGCATATGCCAAATGTCAGGAGCCCTCAACCACTTGGGTGCCCGTATAGTGTCACGTCAGCATTCAGATAGAATTGATTGGGCTATAAATAGACCCCCAGAGCTTAGTTATAAATCAAATCAATCAATAGTAATTAAATCTCTTGTAATTCATCTAGTTTCTATCTTGTGCTATAAAGTCTGTAAAAGGCTTCTCCGCCAGAAAGAAATTTTAATAGTAAGCTTCAACCGTCTTGAATTAGTAACCGGCCAGGTTGCAACCAAGTAACTTCTTGTGTCTTAGTCTTTTACTAGTTCAATTTAGTTAACTAGTTTATGTTGGATAGAAAAGAACGATAGAGGGGGGGTGAATATCGTAAAACGTTTTCGGATTCGTAAAGAGAATAAGCAGCGGAAAATAAAGAAACACACACGCGAACTCAAGCGATTTTACTTGGTTCGGAGTCGCGGTCGGCTCCTACTCCAAGGCCCACGGTCGTTGACCGTTTACTGCGGGCAATTCTATATGTGTGCAAATGTTTATAGAGAAATTTTATAGTTGTAGTACAGTAAATAGAAAATTAAGCTTTTTCATTACCGACGCCCGGTGTGGATTGTACTTCGGAGCAGAGGGTCGTCGTCGGCGCTTCAATCTCGAGATGGGAGGTTTCTGGAGCAGAGCGCTTGAGTAAAAGAGTGTATTGGTGTTGGAAAGTTGTGTTGAGAAGCCTTGGGGGTCGAGGGCTATTTATAGCAGTCCTGGGGGCGCCCTCGACGTTGGGGGCGCCCTCTACGTGGCCTTCGATCCGCAACAATCTCGGTCACCCTTTATCCCTCAAGGATCGGGCTGAGATTTGACTGGGGGCGCCCGGGACGCAGGGGCGCCCAGGTTGACTCGGTCCGCTGGCTTCTCGTTGAGTTAAACTCTATCTGCTTCGTTGTCTTTTAGCCCGGGGTGCCCGAGGCATCCGGGGCGCCCGGGAGCTTGGGGGCGCCCCGCCAGTGAGCTTCCAAAGCGTTACTTGCTCAGCTTGTCTTGCCTTCACCTTGGGGCGCCCGGGACCTCCGGGGCGCCCTGCCCAGCTGCTGCCCCTCTCCTTTGGGACGTTCTGAGCTGCAGAAACTCGTTCCTTCAGTAATGCATCTAGGGTTAGTGCCACACAAAACAAAGCAAGAATGTTAGTGAGTTTTACAGTCATAGCTGTCTTGGTTCTGACTTTGGGTCTCCAAAATGGAGCCCTAGGTCGAGCCGACACCTACTGTTCCCTCGATGGGGAACACGTCCTCACCTACTCTTCTTAGGAGAGTTTACTTTTTGCCAACTGGCTCCTCCGGTTGGACTTTTACCCGATGCACCTGACCAGGTCTTCGTGCCCACCTTCCGAGCAGGTCTTCGGTGCCCAGCTCCTTGCCAGGGCTTCGTGCCCAGTCCTCGACTAGGACTTCGTGCCCACCTTCCAAGCAGGTCTTCGGTGCCCAGCTCCTTGCCAGGGCTTCGTGCCCAGTCCTCGACCAGGACTTCATGCCTAGTGTACCTAGGGCTTCTTTTCCTGTACACTTAGTGAACATGTTAGATCAACATAACATCTTAACTTTTGAACCCTTTGCCATTATCAAAATCCAGGTTCGACTTATGTGCTACCTGCACCAACAATCTCCCCCTTTTTGATTTATGGCAACCCGATTCAAAAAGTTAAGTTAATCAAAATAGGTAAAACACTAGTTTAGTTTCCTCCCCCAGGAAGGAATCTCCCCCTAGGTTTTTCAAAGGTTCGTGGGGTTTGAAAATTTCTAAGTCTAAAGATGGAATTAAATTTTTTTCAACACTTAGAACATTTTTCAATAGATGTTTTAGAAGCTATTTTCCAAAAGAAATTTTGGTAAAAAAAAGTTTTGGTTTGTACACTTAGAAACTTTACACTTAGAAAAATTTAATCAATAACTTGTTAGAAACTTTTCTAATAAAAAATTTCAATCTCTTTAGTACTTTAGAAACATTTCTATTTAAGATAAATACTTAGAAAAATTTTGAACATAGCTTGAGTTTAAGTACTTAAAAAAACTTTTGAAAACAGTTTGGGTCAAGTACTTAAAAACAATTTTGAAATTGGATTAAGTCAAGTACTTGGAAAATTTTGAAAACAATTTAGGTCAGGTACTTAGAAATTTTTGGAAAACACTTTAAGTCAAGTGCTTAGAAAGCAACTTAGATTAAGTACTTTGAAATAGTTTTGAAAAAGACAGTTTTGAAGATAGGATAAGTATTTTTTTAAAAAATTAAAGTTTTGAAAATTTATTTATTTTGAATTTGAAAAAATTTTAAAAATTTTTAAACCTTCTCTCCTTTCCTATCTCTCCCCCTTTGCCCTATATCAAAAAACAAAGCAATATAGCAAAAATTAGTTGCATAAGGATATATCAAAAGAATAATGTGTTGTACTGAACCAATTCAAGATATAAACTGAACCAAATCAATTTAAATTATCTCTTTAAGGTCCTGTCTAACCCAATTAGCTACTTACTAACTGTTATAAACAGTAGTTTTCGCTAGGGTTAGTCAAGTTAAGTGTTCTGTTCAAGTTAGATTTTCTAAACTTGACACTTAACTTGATTGCTGTTTAATTTGTATTTAGTGCCCCAATTACTGCCAATGCACTGACTTAAAACATCTTGAATTAAGGCAAAGACCTAAGCATCTCAACCAATTCTAGGTTATCAATCAAAAGTACCCTAAGGTGCTTGTGAGATGCTGGCTTCTAAATCTATAGGTGCATGCAGTTCTAGGGTTAGGGCCTAGGCTAAGTCCATTTGTGAAAAAGTCCTAGTTTTGAAGGGGGTAGTTTTTGAAAATAAAACTAAGTCGAAAAATTATTAAAAAGAAATGCTAAAAAGATTTTTCAAACTAATTAAAAGCTGTTTTGAAATCAAGTAAAGCAGTTTTAAAATTGTTTTAGAAATTGATTTTCAAATCAAGTAAAGCAGTAAGAAAACTAAAAGTAGAGTAAACCTATTCTACTAAGCATAATCCTAATAAAGATCAGATAATCATGAAAAAGCAAATAGTCAACTCCATAAGTCAGCTGGTATAAGAGAGAACCAGTACAGTCATACAAGTCAAACATGAGTCAACCCTACTGAGTAGGGGCAGTCAAACAATCACTAGTACAATGCTAATCAAATCTAGGAGGAGGGACCGGGATGATCAGAAGAGCCCGACTGCCAAGATCTAAATAGTGACATCATCTCATGATATCGAGCGTCGCTAGTCTCCCTATCGGCTCTGAGGGCACTTATGTACTCAGTGTAATAGGCCTGATTTGCCTCCATTTCTTCAGCATGATTTGCCTCCACTTCCTCTCGGAGGCTTGGACCTATGTCTCGAGCCGTGTCACTCTCTCGTACAGTGTCGGTGGTGGGGGCTCGTCTATGTGCTCTCGAACCTCAGCCGCCAGATCTGCTATATCGACCTCAACGTCCTCATCAGAGTCGATCTGGGGTCCGGCTCTCTGATGCCTCCACGACAAAACCCCGGTACCCGATACCTCTACACCAGCTAGGGAAATGTTCCTAAAACCTATCTCATCGAAGTCAGTCATCGTGGCCATCTCACCTTCGGTGATGTTACGACCGTGATGATGAAGAATGGAAGTGATGATGTGGCAATAGGGGGTGCGTACCCGTCCCTGAGTGGTAACACTGGACGCATGTAGAATAGTGTGGAACATGTGAAGTCCAATGTCGATATCAAGATGATGGATCAATGCGTATAGAAGGAAGGTGTGAAATGGTCGTATGGTAGTGACGTCTCTAGTGGATAAAGGCAGAATGCAGCGGACTAGAACTCTATATAGAGTGTAGTCTTGGACCTGAAGGTCAACAGACTGAAATCGTCTGACCAAGGGGTTTCTAGCATGCCTATAGAAGTAGGAGTGTAGAGTATCTAGGGTAATGTGAGAGTAGGGAGCATCAAAGGGAGGATCCCTAGGAGGGTAACAGCAAAAGGTGGACTGTGAGAGTCGTAGTCCAAGAAATCGGTTGAGCAACGAAGGTGTGATTGTCAAGGGTATCCCTTGAACGGTGGTGACGAACATAAGACCATCCTGTCTAATTATGTTGTTATAGAATTCTGCACATAAGGATGTGTTAATTGGATGAGTGCAGAATACAAGGTTATCTAATTGGTAAAAGTTGATAACATTCATGGCCAATGGACAAGATTGTGTGAAGAATTGCCTATTTAGGTAACTTGTCTTTATGGGTTTATATGTTGTTCGAGCAAATCTATTACAATGTTCTAATGTTAGGAACCTAGGATCGGGACTAGGTTCGGTACCGGGGTCTGATTGGTTTGCTCGGCATTTTCTAAGATAAGAAATATGCATTTAAAAGAAATGAATTAAGAAAAATAATTTTAAATGCGTAAGAACAAGAAATTATACCGAGTAGCCGTTCGAGGAGGGATGGTCGAGGTTAAGGGAGCAAGAAGGTCACTTGGTTGCCTTGGAAGGAAAGGAGTTAGAGAGGAGAAGAGTTTTGGGTGTGGCAAGATGAGGAGATTCGGGTTCCTTATATAGATGTTTTGGCTAGGGCGCCCGGGCGCTCCCGGGCGCCCGGGACAATGTCTGCTGCCTTTGGCAGTGACCTAAAGCCGGTCGGGGGCGCCCATGATGGCACGGGCACCCCGGTCAGACTGGGATGGCAGCTTTGCTGCCTTTGACCAGTCGTGGGGGCGCCCGCAAGGGCCGGGGCGCCCTGGTTAGGGTGTTATGGCAGTTTTTCTGCCTTGAACGAAGTAAAATTGTTGTGTGGGGCGCCCGAGGAGTCACGGGCGCCCGGGTTAGGTTGGAATTGACAACTTTGATGTTTTGTTGATCATTTGACCATGATTTAACTATTTTGACCATGGTATGACTACTTTGACCACAATTTGACTGCTTTGACAATGGTATGACTATTTTGACCATGGTTTGACCATTATTGAATCAAGCAATAATCAAGTTCTAAGCTACAGAATTTAACAACAGTACAAAGATAAACTTAATTTTATTTAAATTAATTTTTACCTATCACCCATTCTAGAGTTATCAATCGCGTTTGCCGTATAGGTTTTGTGAGACAGGTTTTTAATAGATAGATATTTTTTTAAAAAAAATCATAATTTATTTTGAAAAAGTTAGGTTAATTTTGAAAACAATTGTTTTTAATTTATTTTAAAAAATGTTTGAATCTAGAATTAACTGAAGATTTGTGTTAGATTTGAATTTGACAATGAATAATTTGAATCTGAATTTCAAAGATTGGCTTCCAGGTCTTAGCGAGGCACTAGGCCTTCTTTGGCCGTAGCCTTATTGGATCATCAACTCTTTCCTTGACAAAGTCTTTCAATGATATTTCATTTTCAAAATTAGTCTTTGAAAAATTCTGGTCTAACTAGTTTGGGTCTTGGATCGGTAGCTTCGGCTAGTTTCACCAGTCTAAAGAGACCAAGTAGAGTATACTTGACCTTATTAGAATTGGTTTCCCTAACGTACTATCATCTCACCGTCACCCAATACTATGTTGTTCAAATTTCAGTTAAGTTGGTTCGGTCCTTAAACTAACCAGCCCTAAGTCTAAGCATGATAAATTGCAGAAATTAAATAAACAAGCAATCATGCAATTTAAAAAGAACAAGAATAGAAATTTATCTAACTATGAATATCGTTTTTAATTTGGCTCCCCCTGGACTAAAGTCACGATGATGGTTTGGTAAGATGTGAATCTTGCCCTTGGGAATCCAATATTGATTTGACCCAGTTTGATTATTCAGACATAGTTTGGGTACCCATGCTTGAATTTTAGGTCTTGTCTGATTCAGTACAGCATAGTATGATCTTTGTCTAGACTTGGTTCTATGTCCTAACCCGGATCGATTTAGAACCGACTTTTATTTTCCAAGAATCATGTCTAGACCCTTGGAACCAGAAGTGAACCGTTCTAATGCTGTTTTGAGGTCCTTGACTTGAGTTTTCAAAGAGGAGTTCTCTTTCTCAAGTTTTTCAACTTGAGTAGAGGTTCCTTCTTGAACCTTCTCAGTTAAGGATCCAGAGTCAGCTCCCTCTTTCAGGAGTTTTACTTCCTGTCGAAGGGATTCGACTCGGATTTTGGCTTTCGCCAGGTCTCGAGAAAGGTATGTAATTAATTCGTTTAATTGACTTCTAGAAAAACCACTTACAGTGATTCCGCCATCTTCTGAAAACGTGAGTTTGCCGTCGTCCGGCTCCGATTCTGACTCAGTCTCCATTTCTTCTGAGGCGGTTAGTGCAAGCAGGTTCGACTGTGAGGTCTCTTCTTCTTCTTCGGAGGAAGACTCATCCCACGTTGCTTGAAGAGCCTTCTTTCTTCTTGCTTTCTTGGCTTCTTTTAGGTTAGGGCATTCCGATTTGAAATGACCCTTTTTGTTGCATTCGAAACAAGTCACACTTGATTTGTTCTTCGTTGGTTCAGCTGGATCGTCCTTCTTTCAGTTGGCTTTTCTTCTGTTGGATTGATTCTTCAATTCCTTGTAATAGTTCCGTGGAAGCCGGACCAGCTTGGGTCGATCTCCTTCGCTGACTTCTGAGTCTGAATCTGAATCAGACTCGGGCTCAGGTTGAGGCTTCTTCTTAGTTGTCTTTCCAGTTTTACCTGCAATGAAGGCAATGCCTTTCTCGGCCAGTGTGCAGTTAGTCTATTCATGCAATTCTAATTCAGAAAATAGTTCATCTAACTTAATTTTAGAAAGATCCCTTGAAACTTTGTACACATCTACCATAGATGCCCACAAAGTGTTTCTTGAGAATGCGTTAAGGGCATACCTTATCAGATCACGGTTTTCTACCTTGTGACCGATGGTGTGTAGACCGTTCATCAGCTCCTGAATTCTGGCGTGGAGCTGAGCTGCAGATTCGTTGTCGTTCATCTTGATAGTATACAGCTTGTTCAGAAGTAGGTCCCTCTTGCTGATTCGGGTATCGGAGGTTCCTTCGTGTAATTCAATCAGCTTACCCCAGAGTTCTTTTGCGCTGTTGAATTGACCCACCCGGTTCAGCTCCTCTTTAGTTAGGCCACATTGGAGCGTTTGGGTCGCTTTGGCATCAACTTCAATTTTCTTTTTGAGTGAAGCATCCGAATCAGTGTAAGATTGTTGTACTCCGTTAGCATTCTTTGGTATTTCCAGTCCGGACTGGATTATTATCCACATGTCCACCTGAGTTTTCAGGTGGACCTCCATCCTGCTCTTCCAGTAGGAGAAGTCCTCTTCACTGAAGAGCGGTGGTCTTACGGTACTGAAGCCTTCTTGCATGGCCATTAAGTATTTACTGAAAAAGACAGAGAAAAGGAAAAAAATGTCCCAAGACTTGGTCTTGGATTAACAGTGCGGGACAAAAAATAATTATCGAGTGGTGTTGCACCGGTCTCGATTAACGATAAAATTTCGAAGAAAAAATTAAAACAATTCGAAGAAAACCCGAAAAATTCTCAAATTGGTGGTTGCACCAAATTTGAGCTTCCCCGCTCTGATACCACTTGTTGGATCAAAAAGAATGATAGAGGGGGGGTGAATATCGTAAAACGTTTTCGGATTCATAAAGAGAATAAGCAGGGGAAAATAAAGAATCACACACGCGAACTCAAGCGATTTTACTTGGTTCGGAGTCGCGGTCGGCTCCTACTCCAAGGCCCACGGTCGTTGACCGTTTACTGCGGGCAATTCTATATATACGCAAATGTTTACAGAGAAATTTTATAGTTGTAGTACAGTAAATAGAAAATTAAGCTCTTTCATTACCGACGCCCGGTGTGGATTGTACTTCGGAGCAGAGGATCGTCGTCGGCGCTTCAATCTCGAGATGGGAGGTTTCTGGAGCAGAGCGCTTGAGTAGAAGAGCGTATTGGCATTGGAATGTTGTGTTGAAAAGCCTTGGGGGTCGAGGGCTATTTATAGCAGTCCTGGGGGCGCCCTGGACGTTGGGGTCGCCCTCTACGTGGCCTTCGATCCGCAACAATCTCGGTCAGCCTTTATTCCTCAAGGATCGGGCTGAGGTTTGACTGGGGGCGCTCGGGACGCAGGGGGCGCCCGGGTTGACTCGGTCCGCTGGCTTCTCGCTGAGTTAAACTCTATCCGCTTCGTTGGCTTTTAGCCTGGGGCGCCCGAGGCATCCGGGGCGCCCAGGAGCACGGGGGCGCCCGGGAGCTTGGGGGTGCCCCGCCCAGTGAGCTTCCGAAGCGTTATTTGCTTAGCTTGTCTTGCCTTCACCTTGGGGGCGCCCGGGACCTCCGGGGCGCCCTGCCCAGCTGCTGCCCCTCTCCTTTGGGGTGTTCTGAGCTGCAGAAACTCGTTCCTTTGGTCCTGCATCCAGGGTTAGTGCCACACAAAACAAAGCAAGAATGTTAGAGAGTTTTACAGCCGTAGCTGTCTTGGTTCTGACTTTGGGTCTCCAAAATGGAGCCTTAGGTCGAGCCGACGCCTACTGTTCCCTCGACGGGGAATGCGTCCTCACCTACTCCTCTCAGGAGAGTTTACCTTTTGCCAACCATCTCCTCTGGTTGGACTTTTGCCCGATGCACCTGACCAGGTCTTCGTGCCCACCTTCCGAGCAGGTCTTCGGTGCCCAGCTCCTTGCCAGGGCTTCGTGCCCAGTCCTCGACTAGGACTTCATGCCCACCTTCCAAGCAGGTTTTCGGTGCCCAGCTCCTTGCCAGGGCTTCGTGCCCAGTCCTCGACCAGGACTTCGTGCCTAGTGTACCTAGGGCTTCTTTTCTTGTACACTTAGTGAACATGTTAGATCAACATAATATCTTAACTTTTGAACCCTTTGCCATTATCAAAATCCAGGTTCGACATAGGTGCTACCTGCACCAACAGTTTATGTTTACTTTAATTTATTGTCGTAACTAATTTGGAATCTTTGTGAGTCGTATAAAAAATTTGTTTTATTTTATAGGGGCAATTCATCGCCCCCCCCCTTGCCGGTCCACCTCACTCCAACACCCTAGACTTGTGCACATAAGTTAGGGTTGGGTTAATCGATTGTCACTGGGCTTCTCATGAATAGAAGGCTTCTTAATCGATTGGGTGATCAATTAAGGAGGGCGCCAATCGATTGGGCAATCGATTGATGACATTGTTGTCAAGAGAACAAAAGCTTCCCTAATTGATTGGGCAATCAGTTAGGGATGCCTAAATCGATTGGGCAATCGATATAGGCTCAGTTGCGATTCAGCATAGAAGTGTGTTGAATCAATTGGCCAATCAATTAAGGCCTTCTTAATTGATTGGATAATTAATTAAGCTTCAAAATATAGTCGTTGTAATGACTAGTCTGACATGGTAATCGATTGGGTGATCAATTGTTAGCCCTAGTCATGAGTATATCTGGTTTTCACACAGGTTTAAAGTTATATCTCTTCCTCTCCTTTCATTGTCATTTCAACTGAGTTCTTGGAGGATAGTGTTGCTGCATTTCCAAGGATCTAGATGTTGGGACCGGGTGCATGTTGACAAGGATACGAGTTCGTAAAATTTTAAATTTTTACGTGCAGCGGAAGAATTTGCATAAAATAATTTCCTAAATTATTTTAACTTCATATCTAGCATGCAACCTTATAGTGTGTTGACATAATCAAAAATAAAACTTTGCGGAAAAGTAAACTAATTTACATTATACCTCTCGTAACTCGAAGTAAGGGACGAGATCCAACCGTAGCATCCCTTGGAAGCTCCGCCTCTATTCGCGTCCACGCCGAGTTCTCTTCGGGATGACTTCGCAAAGTCACGAGTTTTGCGCCGACGAGAACTACTAGATTCTCTATAGGCACAACAAGAAAGATCAAGAGAGGAAAGGGAAACTAACCACCAAGAAAACGGAATCGAATTCCGGGAAGAGAGGAGTCGCTATCCGCTTCTTCTTCTTCTTGTTTCGTTTCTCCTTCTTCTTGAAGCTCACGGCAACCTTGCTTGGTGTTGATAGGGTGCGCCGGCCCTAGCAAGGAAGGTGGGAGCCGGCCCTAATTCTCCAAGAAGGGCGCCGGCCCTAAGGGAAAGGAGAGGGAGAAGAGAATAAGAGAGAGGGAGAGAGGAAGTTACTAATCTCAATTAGTAAATCGTAATAAGGGCTTGCCTTTGGTTGCTTTATATAGTAGCAACTCCTTTGCTAAGTCTCCCTCTTAATGGAATTAACGGAATTAGTTATAAGAAATTTATCTTATAAATTCTCTTATTAATTATTCCGTTTAAGCCGAGTCTTATTATAACTAATTTATAATAAAACAAATTCTTCTTCTCTTTAAATTATGGAATAAATTTTATAAGAAATTTATAAATATTCTTATTATGGAAAAATCAATTCATAATTGATTTTATAAAATTAAAATAAACCAATTCATGGATTATTTTAACTTCCATAAAAGGAATAAATTTCTACAAATTTATTTATCTAAATTTCTTTATACAAATTTATTTATCCATAATTTATAAAATAAATCACACTAGATTTATTTTATTAATTAAACCAATTAAATTGGTTTTTCTCCCTTTAATGGCCGACCAATACCAAGAGGGTGGACACCCTCTTTGGTCGGCCAAAACAACCCGAACCGGTCGCGAATTAAACCCATTTAATTCGCCCAAAAAGCCTTCAAAAGACTCAGTCATTTTTAGCTTCCATTGCGCCTCTGATTAACTCAGATTCGACTTATTTCTCTTGATCGGAAAATCTAATTTTTAACTCGTTTTAAATCCCTCGGATTACTCGTAGTGCGTGTGACTAAATAGGCTTTCGATTTATGTTGGCCGTCTATAATCAACAAATTATAGAACGATCATGAGTGGTACCTAGTAGTACATCATGATCCCCAATTAATCGAAAGATCAACGGTTTGACCTCAGAAGAAATTATTCTGAAACCCTTCAGCAGCTCTAATGAGTCGTGCCCCATTCCCTTCACCACCTTATACCCACTCGATTCAGGACACGGTCTATGGTGTCAGTCCCCACTAGGCTGACTACGTCACACCTAGCCCAAGTAGTGTCTTTCTCGTCCTTTGGATTTCTAATTACTCTCATGTATTTAAGAGACTCGCACTCTAAACATGATATACTCTGGCCAGAGGTTTTGAGTAACAATCCGACGATAGGCCTGGGTATACAACTCCTCGCAAGGAGTGGTGAATCCTTTGTAGGCTGTTCAAACATCTTCGGGCACCTCGGCTTATACCCAATCATCCTGGGTCCACACCTCCTTGGAGATGCTTGCTTAAGATGTTAAAGTATAAGTCTCCATGACCAAGATGACTTGAACACCGCAAGTCAAAGGAACATCGCACTTAAGCCGCAGTAAGAACTTCATTGACATATCTACATATAGATTCCCATATGAAGTCTTACAGCTAGTCACTCCAATGAACTAGTTCCCTTAACTAGCATCCATGTTTATCTCCGGACATCCCAATGTCACCAGCCAGTGAAAATCAGCTGATTAGAGAATAACCCATGCTAGTCTCAACAGAATTGATAGTGTCCGTTTTTATCAATTCATCGACTAGGGATAATTTCAATACTTCACAATTGCACATTAGAGATAATCACTAGTTGTGATCCCATCACAAATTCTCTTATGCTGTGAGTTGTATTGCGGACATTCAGTAGATGAGTTTAAGATCCCAATCAAATACACAAAACATGTATACTCAAATAGTGAATTATCATTTATTAATATAAATGTTTACACCATAAGGCGATTGCCTTAGGACACTTCTCTCATATCACTAACAAACTCCCACTTGGCCTAATGCCAATCGCTACGGTATCCAATACCACAGGCTCTAACATGACCCTCAAACTTGTTTTGAGGCAAGGCCTTAGTTAAAGGATCCGCTATGTTCCTTTCAGTGGGAACTCTCTCAATTTGTATGTCATTCCTACTTATAATCTCTCTGATCAGATGATAGCGGCGAAGCACGTGTTTGGATCGCTGATGAGACCTTGGTTCCTTTGCTTGTGCAATAGCTCCATTGTTGTCGCAGTAAACCGGCACTGCTTCATCAATGGTTGGAACTACACCAAGTTCGGAGACAAACTTCTTGATCCAGACTGCTTCCTTTGCTGCTTCCGAAGCTGCGATATATTCCGCTTCCGTGGTAGAATCCGCTACGGTGTCTTGTTTGGAACTTTTCCAACTTACTGCGCCTCCATTCAAAGTAAATACGTATCCAGACTGCGATTTGGAGTCATCCTTATCTGTCTGGAAACTGGCATCTGTATACCCACGTATTACCATATCTCCTTCTCCATATATTAGGAACACATCCTTAGTTCTTCTTAAGTACTTAAGGATTGTCTTGACAGCCGCCCAATGATCCATCCCTGGATCAGACTGGTATCTGCTCGTGACACTCAGAGCATATGATATATCGGGCCTAGTGCATAACATAGCATACATGATAGATCCTATCGCGGATGCATAGGGAATCTTATTCATGCAAATCCTCTCGTCTTCTGTGCGCGGACACATAGACTTTGAAAGGTTGATCCCATGCCTGATGGGAAGGTAACCTTTCTTGGATTCCGACATGCTAAACCTTTTTAGCACTCGGTCTATATATGTAGACTGCGAAAGACCAAGCAACCGTTTTGATCTATCTCTATAGATTCTAATCCCAAGGATATAGGTTGCTTCTCCCAGGTCTTTCATGGAGAATGTTTTGGACAACCAAATTTTAACTGTCTGTAAGACTGATACATCGTTTCCTATAAGTAATATGTCATCGACATATAATACTAGGAATACGACTGCACTCCCACTAACCTTCTTGTACACACAAGGTTCGTCAGGATTTTGTGAGAAATCAAACTCTTTGATTGTCTCATCAAAACGGATGTTCCAGCTCCTAGATGCCTGCTTCAATCCATATATGGATCGTCGAAGCTTGCATACTTTGGTTTTATCAACCGATGTGAAACCTTCAGGTTGTATCATGTATACATCCTCAAGCAAGTTTCCATTAAGGAAAGCTGTTTTCACATCCATTTGTCATATCTCATAATCATAATGAGCTGCTATGGCTAGGAGCATCCGAATGGATTTAAGCATAGCTACTGGCGAATAGGTTTCGTCATAATCAATTCCTTGCTTTTGACGATATCCTTTTGCCACTAATCTAGCTTTAAAGGTAACAACATTACCTTCCATGTCGGTTTTCTTCTTGAAAACCCACTTGCACCCTATGGGTTTAATCCATTCAGGTGGGTTAACCAAGTCCCATAATTGATTTTCGTACATGGAATCCATTTCCGACTTCATGGCTTCAAGCCATTTGTCCCTTTCTGAACTATTCAGAACATCTTCATAACTGATAGGTTCGTCATCGCTTATGAGTAACACGTCGTTCGATTCACTTATGAGAAATCCGTATCTCTCTGGAATATTGCGTGTCCTATCAGACCTACGAAGAGGTGGTGTTGTTTTAGGTTCAACTGATAGCTCATCATTATGAGGTATTGGTTGTGGGTCTAGACTAGGTGTCTCTGTGATGTCTATTGGAGTTTCTTGAACTTCATCAAGTTCAATGCCACTCCCACTGTTTTCTTGTAAAAGAAACTCTTTCTCCAGAAATACAGCATGCCTTGAAACAAACACCTTTTGTTCCAAGGGATGATAGAATTGTTAACCCTTTGTTTCCTTAGGGTATCCAATAAATAGACATTTATCAGACTCAGCATCCAATTTATCTGATACAGTCCGCTTCACATAAGCGGGGACATCCCCATATCTTAAGGTGAGTTAAGTGAGGTTTCTTACTATTCCATATCTCATACGGAGTAGTAGAGACTAGCTTGGTCGGGACTCTGTTTAGCAAGTAAACAGCTGTCTTATGTGCATAGCCTCAAAAGGATTTTGGAAGAGTTGCATGATTCATCATCGACCTAACCATGTCCATCAAGGTTCGGTTGCGCCTCTCAGATACACCATTATGCTGTGGTGTATACGGCGGAGTCCATTGGGACAATATCCCATTGTCCCTAAGATAATCTTGAAACTCTTGACTTAAGTATTCACCACCCCGATCGGATCGAAGTATTTTAATGCTTTTGCCAAGTTGTTTCTCTACTTCATTTCTGAACTCTTTGAATTTCTCAAAAGCTTTAGATTTATGTTTCATCAAGAACACATACCCGAATCGTGAGTGATCATCGATAAAGGTGATGAAGTAGCTATAGCCTCCTTGTGCTAGAGTTGACATTGGTCCACATACATCGGTATGTATTAGACCAAGCAATTCTCCCACTGGATTACCTTTCCCGGAAAAGGGTAATTTGGTCATCTTGCCTTTTAAGCATGATTCGCATGTATCAAATGAACCGGGTTCAAATGATTCCAAAATTCCACATCGGTGTAATTCAGTCATGCGTTTCTTACTTACATGGCCAAGACGGCAATGCCACGTGTAGGAGTCTATTCGATTATCTATTCGAGCACGTTTATTGCTAACTTCGATATTGAAAATGTCACCAGATAAATCTAACGTGTAGATGCCATTGCACAAAGTTCCATTCCCATAAAGAACACCATTTAAAGTTATGTAACAACAATTGTTACTAAAAGTTAAATGATAACCTTTTTCATTCAAACATGAAATAGATACAATGTTCTTTATTAATGAAGGAACAAAATAACAATTATCCAATTCTAAGATACGTCCGGTAGGGAGCTTTAGCAAATATATTCCGATGGAAACAGCAACAACCTTTGCTCCATTTCCAACTCGTAAATTTGCTTCTCCTTTGACGAGTCTTCTTCTATTCCTTAGCCCCAGTATGTCATTACATATATGTGAGCTACACCCAGTATCAAGTACCCAAGTGTTTGAGGAAATAGAGTGACATTCAATAACGAAGATACTTGAAGAGGATGGGGCATCGGATGCCTTCTCTTTCAAGGACTCAAGATAAATCTTGCAGTTTCTTCGCAAGTGACCCTCCTTGCCATAGTGATGGCAAGTGCCTTTTATGGTATTTTCAGTCTTTTTGGCCTTTTTCTCCTTTCCCTTATTCTGTTCTTTGGCCTTCCTCTTATAACCTTTCTTTGAGGAACCAACTAATAGTACCGTCTTTGGCTCCCCGAGGCTCAGATACCCAAAGAAAAATAATTTGTTGTAAATCCAATTGGACGGCTCCCCGAGGCTCAATCCAAATCAAACATGACAATTTCAATTTAAAAATTGGGAAATTAAATTACAACAACTAGCTTTAAATTGGACGGCTCCCCGAGGCTCAATCCAAAATAAAGAATTTTGTTGTCAATTTAAAGACCAATTCAAATTTAATTGTCAATTAACTGTCCATGAATTTGTCTAGACTTTCTTAAAAGAAAGTGCCCAAAATTGCGAGATTTCATAAATTGGTTTTCAGAATAATTGTAAGTTTCTGGTATAAAGAAAACTTACATATTTCCAAAGTTGGAAAATTTCTAAAATAGAAAATTTCCAAAATTGAAAAGTTTCCAAAGATGGGAAGTTTTCACAATTATTATAAAATTTTTAGAAACTAGGATATTTCAAAAGTTTGCGAAATTTCATGAGGATTTCCAAACTTTGAAATTCCTAAATCTCAAATTTATCATAATTGGAAAGTTTCCATAAATGAAAATTTTTCCAAAATTGAGATCATGACAAAGTGTTCCGCAAAACAATTATATGATTATGTCGAACACTAACCGGCTCTGATACCACTGTTGGGACCGGGTGCATGTTGACAAGGATACGAGTTCGTAAAATTTTAAATTTTTATGTGCAGCGGAAGAATTTGCATAAAATAATTTCCTAAATTATTTTAACTTCGTATCTAGCATGCAACCTTATAGTGTGTTGACATAATCATAAAATAAAACTTTACGGAAAGGTAAACTAATTTACATTATACCTCTCGTAACTCGAAGTAAGGGACGAGATCCAACCGTAGCGTCCCTTGGAAGCTCCGCCTCTATTCGCGTCCATGCCGAGTTCTCTTCGGGATGACTTCGCAAAGTCACGAGTTTTGCGCCGACGAGAACTACTAGATTCTCTATAGGCACAACAAGAAAGATCAAGAGAGGAAAGGGAAACTAACCACCAAGAAAACGGAATCGAATTCCGGGAAGAGAGGAGTCGCTATCTGCTTCTTCTTCTTCTTGTTTCGTTTCTCCTTCTTCTTGAAGCTCACGTCAACCTTGCTTGGTGTTGATAGGGTGCGCCGGCCCTAGCAAGGAAGGTGGGAGCCGGCCCTAATTCTCCAAGAAGGGCGCCGGCCCTAAGGGAAAGGAGAGGGAGAAGAGAATAAGAGAGAGGGAGAGAGGAAGTTACTAATCTCAATTAGTAAATCGTAATAAGGGCTTGCCTTTGGTTCCTTTATATAGTAGCAACTCCTTTGCTAAGTCTCCCTCTTAACGGAATAAGTTATAAGAAATTTATCTTATAAATTCTCTTATTAATTATTCCGTTTAAGCCGAGTCTTATTATAACTAATTTATAATAAAACAAATTCTTCTTCTCTTTAAATTATGGAATAAATTTTATAAAAAATTTATAAACTTTCTTATTATGGAAAAATCAATTCATAATTGATTTTATAAAATTAAAATAAACCAATTCATGGATTATTTTAACTTCCATAAAAGGAATAAATTTCTACAAATTTATTTATATAAATTTCTTTATACAAATTTATTTATCCATAATTTATAAAATAAATCACACTAGATTTATTTTATTAATTAAACCAATTAAATTGGTTTTTCTCCCTTTAATGGCCGGCCAATACCAAGAGGGTGGACACCCTCTTTGGTCGGCCAAAACAACCCGAACCGGTCGCGAATTAAACCCATTTAATTCACCCAAAAAGCCTTCAAAAGACTCAGCCATTTTTAGCTTCCATTACGCCTCTGATTAACTCAGATTCGACTTATTTCTCTTGATCGGAAAATCCAATTTTCAACTCGTTTTAAATCCCTCGAATTACTCGTAGTACGTGTGACTAAATAGGCTTTCGATTAATGTTGGCCGTCTATAATCAACCAATTATAGAACGATCATGAGTGGTACCTAGTAGTACATCATGATCCCCAATTAATCGAAAGATCAACGGTTTGACCTCAGAAGAAATTATTCTGAAACCCTTCAGCAGCTCTAATGAGTCGTGCCCCATTCCCTTCACCACCTTATACCCACTCAGTTCAGGACACGGTCTATGGTGTCAGTCCCCACTAGGCTGACTACGTCACACCTAGCCCAAGTAGTGTCTTTCTCGTCCTTTGGATTTCTAATTACTCTCATGTATTTAAGAGACTCGCACTCTAAACATGATATACTCTGGCCAGAGGTTTTGAGTAACAATCCGACGATAGGCCTGGGTATACAACTCCTCGCAAGGAGTGGTGAATCCTTTGTAGGCTGTTCAAACATCTTCGGGCACCTCGGCTTATACTCAATCATCCTGGGTCCACACCTCCTTGGAGATGCTTGCTTAAGATGTTAAAGTATAAGTCTCCATGACCAAGATGACTTGAACACCGCAAGTCAAAGGAACATCGCACTTAAGCCGCAGTAAGAACTTCATTGACATATCTACATATAGATTCTCATATGAAGTCTTACAGCTAGTCACTCCAATGAACTAGTTCCCTTAACTAGCATCCATGTTTATCTCCAGACATCCCAATGTCACCAGCCAGTGAAAATCAGCTGATTAGAGAATAACCCATGCTAGTCTCAACAGAATTGATAGTGTCCGTTTTTATCAATTCATTGACTAGGGATAATTTCAATACTTCACAATTGCACATTAGAGATAATCACTAGTTGTGATCCCATCACAAATTCTCTTATGCTGTGAGTTGTATTACGAACATTCAGTAGATGAGTTTAAGATCCCAATCAAATACACAAAACATGTATACTCAAATAGTGAATTATCATTTATTAATATAAATGTTTACACCATAAGGCGATTGCCTTAGGACACTTCTCTCATATCACTAACACTAGAGGCAATTCCAAGCTAGAAAAAAGAAAGAAAAATAAAGCGATCTCATTTGTGTAAACTTGTAAGATTTCTTTTGTATTTGCTTGTTCTTTAGTGTATTTTTTCATGTAAGCTTATAGAAGGATTCTCCACATCAAGAAGGAGACCTTGCATAGTGTATGTGAGAGTAAGGAAGAGTGGACCCTTGGCTTCGTCATCTCAAGGAGGTGGATACTAAGTAAAACAAAGGTTTTAGCGCTTGCTCAAGTTTCTACTACCATAAATCTTCATCGAGCAAAAATCATAGCAAATCACCCCTAGCTCTCCTACATGTCCTAACACTACTCTCGATTCAGCTTTTTGTACCTTATTCACAAGAAGTCATAATCTTTGGACATGTTCAAAAAATTTTATGTCGAAGTTGAAAATTAACTAGGTTTGAAAATTAACGCCATCAGATCTAATCATTGAAGTGAATATCTATATACGGTCGATATGATGGATCAGGTGAATAACGTTCAGGACCTTTTACAAAATAGCTTGCTAAGTGTGGAATTGTACCTCTATATACTATGCCTAGTACACCCAATTAGAATGGTATATCTGAGCATCATAATTGTATCCTAAAAGATATGGTAAGAAGCATGATGACTTTTACTCTTTTACTTGAATTTTTATGAAGTCTCAAGACTACTCCTACTTAATAGAGTATCAAGTAAGGCAGTAACTAAGACTTCGTTAGATATGCAGATGGGTAGAAAACCTAACATTAGGTATTTACATGTCTGGGGATGTCTGACTGAGCCTAGGCCTTATAGGCCTCATGAAGAGAAATTAGGCTCAAGGACTATTAGTTGTAATTTTGTAGGTTACTCTAAAAAGTCCAGGTGTATAAATTTTATGATCCCTCTAATAGATTATTCTTCAAAACAGAAAACACCAAATTAATTGAGGACAGTGGGAGTGCTAAGGATAGTGAAGTATCTTTTTTAAAAAACGTTAGCTATTTTCCTATGGTCACTACTAGTACAATTAGTAGTATGGTTACAATATATTATATTTTGGAGATTGCATATATAGTGAGTGTAGTGAACTAAGATATTCCCATATTATATCCAATACAATTGGAGGAACCTACCACTCAAAGTCTTATATTGACTCATATTGATGAGTAATTGGAGGAACCTACAATTGGAGGAACCTCGACCACCTCTAGTATAAGTGCCTTTAAGGCAATCCATGAGGGAATGGAGATCCATGACTTCTAGTTATTATATTTATCTCCAAGAGCATTAGTTTGACATAGGATTAGATCTTACATCTTTCCAAGAAGTAAGAAATGCTCTAACCCTGAAAGGTGGATTAATGTCATATAAGAAGAGTTAAAATCTATGTAGACATTGACATTTTGGAACATGTAAAATTGTTTGAGGGTACAAGCCTATTGGTTATAAATGGATATTTAAAACCAAACATGATTTAAAGGGCAATGTCAAAAAGTATAAAGCTCCTCTTGTTGCTAAGGAATTCACTTAGAAGAAAGACATTGATTATAAGAAGACTTTCTCACTTATGTCGACAAAAGGCCCTTTTAGGATAATTATGACACTTATAACTCATTTTAATTTACAGCTATATTAAATGGACATAAAGACTGAATATCTCAATGGTGAAATTAAGAAGTCTTATATATAGTGCAATCGAAGAACTTTGAGTCTAAAGATTCAAAGCACCAAGTATATAGATTAAAGAAGTTTATTTATGGTTTGAAATAAGCATCCTGTCAGTGTCACCGAAAATTTGATCAAGTGGTCATCTCATTTGTATTTAAGGAGAACCCTATTGATTAGTACAAATATATCAAGTTTAATGGGAGCAAGTTTGTTATAGTTGTCCTCTATATGGATGATATATTGCTTGTGAGCAATAATAAGGGTCTGTTGCATGAAACTAAGTCATTTCGATCTAGTATTTTTGAAATGCAAGATTTCATGAAGCAACTTTTGTTTTAGTCATACATATATGTTGTGATCAATCAAGAGACATTCATGGACTCTCATAAAAGACCTATATTAAAAAGGTGTTTATATAGTATGACATGAAAAACTATGCACCTAGAGACACACCAGTGTTTAGAGGTAATAGATTCAGTTAGTAGCAATATCCACGACTTAAACTTGAAATAAAAGAGATGGATAATTCTCTTATGTGTTAGTTATAGGAAGTCTAATGTATGCACAGGTTTGTATACGATTAGATATAGTATTCATAGTGGGGATGTTAGGAATATATATAAGTAATCCAATACTATCAAACTGGAAAGTAGTAAAGAGGGTGATGTAGTATTTGCAAAGAACTAAAGGGCACATGATCACATCAGAAGTTAGATCACCTCCAGTGATTGGATATTCAGAATCTGATTTTGTTGGATGCTTAGACAAAAGAAGGTTCACATAAGGTATATATTCATGCATGCTGGAGGGGCTATATCTTAGAAGAGCATCAAGCAGATGATAGTAGTCACTTTAACTATGGAGGTAGAGTTAATAGCATGCTACAAAGCATCCAATTTAGGAGTAGAACTTTATGCCAAGAACAACTACAATTCATCGAAGTCAAAGTAAATTGACTTCAAGTTTTTGATGGTTAATGAAAGAGTTCATAGTCATTAAGTGATGATAGAGCAATTAGCACAGATTTTTGTTGGTAGATCCACTCATCAAGGGCTTGGTGCCTAAGGTGTTTCCTACGTATGTTGTGGATATGAAAGTCCTTCTTAGGGAGAAGTACTCATCTAGTAGGAGTCTAAATTTATTTTATTGCTGTATATTTATTTATACAGATAAATATTTTATTTTAATTATTGTACATATTTAAAGTTTAAAATATTAATGGGTAATTATATGTTTATTTGACACTCTGAAATAAAGTATCATGATTTACTACTATTGTTTAACATTTGATAATTGTAAATATGATATTGATTTTATTATGGAATCATAAGGCTTGGATCATGATTTACTATTGTAGTTTAACATAAAATATTTGTAAATATGATCAGACCCTTTTGACCCTTTTGAAAATTAACATATATTGATCAAATTTCATGTAATTTATATACTATACACATCCACACCTTAATCTATATCATTAATAACATTGGTATTATAATTATTGTTCTGGCTTATTACAGTCATATATAGTAATTATGACCTCTTTAGTTTTATACCAATGAAATTAATAAACTAGATTATTTACAATTATACTCATAAAGTTTGATATCAACTAAAGTTATATTTGTATGTCATATACAAATCACATGTAATCCAAGTAGGAGATTGTTGAATTTTACCTCTTTTAGGTGGGCTTATTTGTAATTTGTATATGCTAATAAGAAACTGAATCCATTAAGTGATCTAACTTTGATGTATTGGGTTTCGGGTTATTGGATGTGGGTTAGATGTGCAGAACCCTTTAGCCTAATCTTGTCAGAGACTCGATCGGATAGCTAGAGGGGGGGGGATAGCTTCTTCTTTGAGCTTCCATTGATCCTTTCTATAAGTGTTAATTTTGCACAAGCAGAAACAAGATAACAATGAAAATGAGAATATCAATCGCTAACACTTAACGTTTATATGGTTCGGAGATTGCTTGCTCCTACTCCCTGGCTTGTCCTTAAGGTGAACGACCCCTTAATCCTTCGGTGGATCAGGCCCCAGTAATCTTCGACTAGAGATTTTTCCTTCTCAGTGGAGAGTAACCTCTCACAATGTTATCTT
>JAGFNQ010006926.1:0-57584 GCA_024364735.1 Boesenbergia rotunda
CTTACTATTCCCAAATCTCATATGGAGTAGTAGAGACTACCTTGGTCGGGACTCTGTTTAGCAAGTAAACAGCTGTCTTAAGTGCATAGCCCCAAAAGGATTTTGGAAGAGTTGCATGATTCATCATAGACCTAACCATGTCCATCAAGGTTCGGTTGCGCCTCTCAGATACACCATTATGCTGTGGTGTATACGGCGGAGTCCATTGGGACAATATCCATTGTCCCTTAGATAATCTTGAAACTCTTGACTTAAGTATTCACCACCTCGATCGGATCGAAGTATCTTAATACTTTTGCCAAGCTGTTTCTCTACTTCATTTCTGAACTCTTTGAATTTCTCAAAGGCTTCAGATTTGTGTTTCATCAAGAACACATACCCGAATCGTGAGTGATCATCGATGAAGGTAATGAAGTAGCTATAGCCTCCTTGTGCAAGAGTTGACATTGGTCCACATACATCGGTATGTATTAGACCAAGCAATTCTCCCACTGGATTACCTTTTCCGGAAAAGGGTAATTTGGTCATCTTGCCTTTTAAGCATGATTCGCATGTATCAAATGAACCGGGTTCAAATGATTCCAAAATTCCACATCGGTGTAATTCGGTCATGCGTTTCTTACTTATATGGCCAAGACGACAGTGCCACGTGTAGGAGTCTATTCGATTATCTATTCGAGCACGTTTGTTGCTAACTTCGATATTGAAAACGTCACTGGATAAATCTAACGTGTAGATGTCATTGCACAAAGTTCCATTCCCATAAAGAACGTCATTTAAAGTTATGTAACAACAATTGTTACTGAAAGTTAAATGATAACCTTTTTCATTCAAACATGAAATAGATACAATGTTCTTTATTAACGAAGGGACAAAATAACAATTATCCAATTCTAAGACACGTTCAGTGGGGAGCTTTAGCAAATATGTTCCGATGGCAACAGCAGCAATCTTTGCTCCGTTTCCAACTCGCAAATTCGCTTCTCCTTTGACGAGTCTTCTTCTATTCCTTAGCCCTTGTATGTCATTACATATATGTGAGCTACACCCAGTATCAAGTACCCAAGTGTTTGAGGAAATAGAATGACATTCAATAACGAAGATACTTGAAGAGGATGGGGCATCGGATGCCTTCTCTTTCAAGGACTCTAAATAAACCTTGCAGTTTCTTCGCCAGTGACCCTCCTTGTCACAGTGATGGCAAGTGCCTTTTAGGGTATTTTCAGTCTTTTTGGCCTTTTGCTTCTTTCCCTTATTCTGTTCATTGGCCTTCCTCTTAGAACCTTTCTTCGAGGAACCAACTAACAGTACCGTCTTTTGATCCTGCTTCACAGAAGGCTCTACAGTCTTCAGCAGGTTGAGCAACTCAGGAAACTGGTCTGGAGTTGCATTTTCAGAAGGAGGGTTGGGAAGTTGATCTTCAAGGACACAAGCAGGCTTTTCTGCCTTAAGGACTATCCTCAGGTTTCTAAGCCAGTCCATGAAGTTCGGCCCAGTCAGTTTATTGGTGTCCAAAATGGAACGCAAGTTCAGAGAAGACATGATCGAGTGATTATCTTAGAAATACAAATTGAGATTATGTGAGAAGATTGATTAAAGAATGTATCAACATACATAAATTAAATCCTATTTATTTTACGAATTGAATCACCCTTATTATCAATTCGGGAGATCGTAGGAACATCTCCAAATAGGTTGATATCCAACCATAGATAAGATCCACCATGCTGTGGCCATCAAGTTTTTCTTAGCTATGAAGGTAGGTAATTATACCGATTACACATCACATATATGTAACTATCACCTTATGCTATCAACTAATTGAATGTTTGCATAAATCATTAGGTTGTTAACTCATTAACAAGTATGTATCAATATACATAGCACCTAACTGCACCTCTCTTTACATCGACCTTGGCTGTGGCACAACAAATCGATGCTCCAAGCTTAAGGCTGACCCATTAATCAAGAAATAGTTTTAATATGGTTGGAGCTCATTCAACCGTTTAGTCAGGCTTGGATGTGTCCAACAACCAAAACTAAGGATTGACCTCTGACTCCAACTATATTATACATAAACTAATTCCATGGTTTGAACATGTTGAGGTTCAAGTCGGGCATGGATGTGTCCATCAACCCTAGCGAGAAACAAAACTCCGGTTCTAACCATATTAATGGAAGGTGTTAGCCTTAATATTTTGTAAGGGGTGTTTAGGTCTCATTCTTTTCTAAGCACATTCACGACATAAAATTATGTCATGACTAACGATTTCCTTAATAAAGTATGTATGTGACTTAATTTATCAAGTCTCATGAATTAAATTAGGAACCGGATTTCCTAATTATAATTTCATACTTTATTAAAGGAATTGTTTTGGGAAACAATTTCCTAAATTGTCATAATTAATTTCGGAAATAATATGTTCAAGATTTTGATTTCTCTAAATCAAATCTTATTAAATTAAGAGACAAATCCCTTAATTCAACTACATATTATTTTCATGAAAATCTTATTTAAGAAAACTCTATAGGAAACCATTTTCCTAATTAATTTTGGAGACAACAATATGTAAGAGCATCACCTCTTCAACATATTTCATTCATGGATTTAATTAATTACAACAAATCGTTTTCTAAGGGTGGCTCCCCGAGGCTCAGATACCCAAAGAAAAGTAATGTGTCGTAAATCCAATTGGACGGCTCCCCGAGGCTCAATCCAAATCAAACATGACAATTTCAATTAAAAATTGGGAAATTAAATTACAACAACTAACTTTAAATTGGACGGCTCCCCGAGGCTCAATCCAAAATAAAGAATTTTGTTGTCAATTTAAAAACCAATTCAAATTTAATTGTCAATTAACTGTCCATGAATTTGTCTAGACTTTCTCAAAAGAAAGTGCCCAAAATTGCGAGATTTCAAAAATAATTTTTCAGAATAATTGTAAGTTTCTAGTAAAAAGAAAACTTACATATTTCCAAAAATTGGAAAATTTCTAAAATAGAAAAATTTCCAAAATTTAGAAAGTTTCCAAAGATGGGAAGTTTTCACAATTATCATAAAATTTTAGAAACTAGAAAATCCAAACGTTTGCGAAATTTCATGAGGATTTCCAAACTTTGAAATTTCTAAATCTAAAATCTATTATAATTTGAAAGTTTCCATAATTGAAAAAAATTTTCGAAATTGAGATCATGACAAAGTGTTCCGCAAAATAATTATATGATAATGTCGAACACTAACCGCGGCTCTGATACCACTGTTGGGACCGGGTGCATGTCGACAAGGATACGAGTTCGTAAAATTCAAAATTTTTACGTGCAGCGGAAGAGTTTGCATAAAATAATTTCCTAAATTATTTTAACTTCGTATCTAGCATGCAACCTTACATTGTGTTGACATAATCATAAAATAAAACTTTACAGAAAAGTAAACAAATTTACCAAGTACCTCTCGTAACTCGAAGTAAGGGACGAGATCCAACCGTAGCGTCCCTTGGAAGCTCCGCCTCTATTCGCGTCCACGCCGAGTTCTCTTCAGGATGACTTCGCAAAGTCACGAGTTTTGTGCCGACGAGAACTACTAGATTCTCGGAAGGCACAACTAGATGAACAAGAGAGGAAAGATAGGAAACTAACCAACGAAGTAACGGAATCGAATTCCGAGAAGAGAGGAGTCGATATCCGCTTCTTCTTCTTCGTGTTCAGGTTCTCCTTCTTCTTCTTGAAGCTCTCGGCCTCCACCACCTTGGAGAAGGTTTGCGCCGGCCTAAGCACTAATGGGCGCGCCCTAGGACTCAGTGGGTGGGCGCCGGCCCTAAGGGAAGAGAGGGAGAAGGAGGAGAGGAGAGATTAAGAGAGAGAGGGAGAGAATAATTAATCTCTTAATTAGGAATAAGGGCTAGCCTTTGGTTCCTTTATATAGTAGCAACTCCTTTGCTAAGTCTCCCTCTAAACCGAATTAACGGATTTAACAGAATTAGTTATAAGAAATTTATCTTATAAATTTTCTTATTAATTATTCCGTTTAAACCGAGTCTTTATTATAAACTAATTTATAATAAAACTAATTCTTCTTCTCTTTAAATTATGGAATAAATTTTTTATAAGAAATTTATAAACTTTCTTATTATGGAAAAATCAATTCATAATTAATTTTATAAAATTAAAATAAACCAATTCATGGATTATTTTAATCTTCCATAAAAGAATAAATTTCTATAAATTTTATTTATATAAATTTCTTTATACAAATTTATTCATCCATAATTTATAAAATAAATAGCACTAGATTTATTTTATTAATTAAACCAAAATAAATTGGTTTTCTCCTCTTATTTGGCCGGCCACCAAAGGGGGTTTTGACACCCTCTTTGGCCGGCCAAAACAACCCGAACCGCCGCGAATTAAACTCATTTAATTCGCCCAAAAAGCCTTCAAAAGACTTAGCCATTTTTAGCTTCCATTGCGCCTCTGACTAACTCAGATTCGACTTATTTCTCTTGATCGGAAAATCCAATTTTCAACTCGTTTTAAATCCCTCGGATTACTCGTAGTGCGTGTGACTAAATAGGCTTTCGATTTATGTTGGCCGTCTATAATTTAACTAATTATAGAACGATCATGAGTGGCACCTAGTAGTACATCATGATCCCCAATTAATCGAAAGATCAACGGTTTGACCTCAGAAGAAATTATTCTGAAACCCTTCAGCAGCTCTAATGAATCGTGCCCCATTCCCTTCACCACCTTATACCCACTTGGTTCAGGACACGGTCAATGGTGTCAGTCCCCACTAGGCTGACTACGTCACACCTAGCCCAAGTAGTGTCTTTCTCGTCCTTTGGATTTCTAATTACTCTCATGTATTTAAGAGACTCGCACTCTTAACATGATATGCTCTGGCCAGAGGCTTTGAGTAACAATCCGACGATAGGCCTGGGTATACATCTCCTCGCAAGGAGTGGTGAATCCTTTGTAGGCTGTTCAAACATCTTCGGGCACTTCGGCTTATACCCGATCATCCTGGGTCCACACCTCCTTGGAGATGCTTGCTTAAGATGTCAAAGTATAAGTCTCCATGACCAAGATGACTTGAACACCGCAAGTCAAAGGAACATCGCACTTAAGCCACAGTAAGATCTTCATTGACATATCTATATGTAGATTCCCATATGAAGTCTTACAGCTAGTCACTCCAATGAACTAGTTCCCTTAACTAGCATCCATGTTTATCTCCGGACATCCCAATGTCACCAGCCAGTGAGAATCAGCTGATTAGAGAATAACCCATGCTAGTCTCAACAGAATTGATAATGTCCGTATTTATCAATTCATCGACTAGGGATATTTCCAACACTTCACATTTGCACATTTAGAGATAATCACTAGTTGCGATCCCATCACAAATTCTCTTATGCTGTGAATTGTATGGTGGACATTCAGTAGATGAGTTTAAGATCCCAATCAAATACACAAACATGTATACTCAAATAGTGAATTATCATTTATTGAAATAAATGTTTACAATCATAAGGCGATTGCCTTAGGACACTTCTCTCATATCACTAACAAGAAGAACATGGAAGATAAGTTGGGGGAAGACATCTACACTCCGCCGGCCTACGACCATGAAGATTTCGGGTATTGGAAGTCACGGATGGAGACGTGGTTCGGAATGGAGTGGGACCTTCGGTTCGCGCTTGAAGAGCCCTTCGAGATTCCAAAGGATAAGCACGGGAAGAGGCTTAAACCTAGGTATTGGAATCAAGAGCAACAAGAACAAGCAAGGGCAAATGAAAAGGTAATGGGTATATTGATTGATATTGTCCCTAACAAAATTTTGAGTTGTGTAGGGGCATACCAAAATGCATGTGAATTGTGGAGCAATTTGAAAGAATATCATGAAAGTCCTACACAAGTTCAAAAGCCCAAGGAGAAAAGTCAAATGAGTCAAGAAGAAGAAGAAGAAAAGGAAGTATCTACATCTTCAAGTAAGGGAGAGAGTGAAAGATCATCAACCTCCTCAAGAGAAGAAGAAGAGGTATCGATTTTAAGAATTGAGGGGGAGGAGAGACCCTCAACCGTACCGGATCAAGAGGAGGCATCCACATCATCAAAAGTTGAAGAAGAAGTTCCAACCTCCACCAAAGTCAAATCAAAAGAACATATCACATGGTTTGGTTGCAACGAAAAGGGGCACTACAAGGATAAGTGCCCGAAAGGTAAAAAGGAGGTACTCTCTAAACTTATTTCAATTAAACTAAATTCTAGCATAAAGTATAGGACTGGAGAAACCCAAGAGAAGAAGAAGAGGATTCGATGCTTCACGTATGGTGAGCTAGGGCACTACCACACCAAGTGTCCAAGGAAGAAAGAGCTCAAGAAAATGGGACACTTGAGGAGATGGGAGAAAGAAGAAAGGAGGAAGCAAAGATCACCACAAGAAGGAACTATAAGGGTAAGGGAGGTAATTCCTAACCCTAGGTTAAAGTGTAATTCAAGTTCAAGTTCCTCCTTGCATATTCAAAATAATGTAAATCATTCATCCATGCATGCTAAAATTAACAAAAATTGCTTACTTGTGCATAACCATGGATTTAGATATAATGATAGGACTAGGGTTAACAAGGTAGGTCATAACCCTAGGAAAAGCATGCATCATGATCAACCTAGAACCTTTGGACCTAAGGATCATGACACTAATCCCAAAAAGGGAAGAAATGTGCATAAAAAGGAGGGTAGATCTAGGAATGTCCAAGGTGGGCATATGGAAACTAAGGTTAGAAACTTGGCAAAGAAAAATCAAGCCTTGAGGGCAAGACTTGATACATTAGAAAAGGCCCTAGAAAGATTCAACGTTGGATCTAAGGGCTTAGACATGGTGTTGGGTAGTTTAAAACCCAACTATGATAGATCGGGTTTGGGATACTGGTCTAAGACCTCCAAGGCAAATGGAAAGAAATATGCTGGGGAAGCATATAATCATAGTAAGGAGGGTAAGTTCAAGAATGGCAAGAGGCTGCCATCAAAAGGTAGAAATGGTGACTTAACCAAGGACAAGGTGTCCAAAGTTAAGAGGGTTCAGTTTGTAGGCCAAAAATCACCGGTGGCACACCGGTGTGGTCTAGTGTGGGTTGAGTCACCTAGGGAGGTGACTAAGGCCAAGAGCTCAAGGGGGAGCCCTAGGAGCCTTTGGGGTCCATGGTAAATGGATCTCAAAAGTTTTTCTCCTAGGAAATTAGATAAATTGTGTCAAAAAGGGTTGGAAGACTTGGGTAAGTCTTAATCCTAGGGTTTGGGACATTATATGAAGTTTTAGGGAGAGAATGGTGAAAATAAGGTTATATTAGGTAAAATTAGGTTTTGATGGGTGAACACCATATAACTCAATGATAGAAATGTATCATGGTCAGAAATGAGAAAATACATCAAGGAGAAGCCTAAATTAGAACTTTTGGAGGAGTTAAAATGATACATTTTCGAGAAAGATGAGTTTTGTGCCAATCTTGGGATCCGGAGTACATTTGTTTGGAAACATATTTTTCCCAAGTAGACATTGGCCCCACAAATCTCTCCACAAAATTTCAGATTTTTTGGAGATTTGTGGAATTATTTAGGGATTTCTGAAATTGGGTTGAAAACCCTGAAAATCAGGTATCAGTCGACTGCCCCATGGGTAGTCGCTATTCACCCCCCCCCTCTAGCCCGCACATCGATCCCAACACCTGGGTGGTTGCTAATCCATGGCGTTAAACGTTGTACTATCAAACTCCTTTAACGAAGTCGAAGAAACCTCTTCTCGTTGAAAGCACATAACAGAACTAAAAAATTGAATACAAGTTGTCCTAATTTTGAGCTAAAAGGGCTCTATTTATAGAGCATAGAAAGGTTATCCTATTGTTAAGGGTCAACTCTTATCCGTGTCATAACGGGTGAAAGAACGACTCATTCTGGATAAATTTCAATCCCAGTTGCCTATATCAACCCGGGCTCCTAGACTTTAGGTGCCCATATTGATATGGGCATACGTGCACCTAAACTCCGGGCGCCTGGATGGGTGGAGTCTGGTCAACCTTTGGTTGACTAGCTTTCTGTCTCTTTTGGGTGATTTATGATCGTCCAAAGTTGAGCTCACATGAACCCAAACTTTTGACCTTCTTCTTGAACATTCTTCTTCCCCGGCTTCTCATTCCTCAGATGTCATACACACTCTTCTCAGCCACTGGTGTACTATTCCACAATCTTCTCGTCCCTCGGATGTACAGAGCCAGTCGACTCACTTCCCGTGTCTTCTTTCTTGTCTGCTAGGTCTTCCGCTAGACTTCTTGTGGTCCTAGCTTCTGCACACTTAGACACAAGGCATCAAAACCTACAAATCTAACTTAACTCGGTTGACCACATCAAAAATATCCTGGGATACTTACAATGACTACCTCCAATTAGGGATGCAAATCCCACTATCGTTTTATTAACTCTATTCCTCCTTTTTGGACGACTGGATGGTTGATGGACCTACCCCAATTGACAAAGCCAAAGAACATCCGAACATGTTTGGCCATCCAATTAACCTTTAAGAAGTTGATGGGGTTGAAGTTTAATATCAACCTCTTGCTCCAAGGAGAGATGCTCCATTTACTCGGGTTAGGTCGAATCCGAAACCAAGTTGCCCTACATTTTCGGTAAGAATTTATTTTGTAGTTTTTCATTAAGGCTAACTGCCTCTTCCACTAATTTTGCAGCAAAAACCATATGGAAAGTCACGTTATCCGACACCCTCCGACTAGACGACGCTGAGCTGGAAAACTGAGTGGTTGCTGAGTAGGCATAGAGCGAATTGCAACAGACCGATTTTTCAGTAGCGACGGGTGACAATGACGCCGTTGTAAGCATAGGCGAGTTGCCACCGGCTCACCCATCAATGGTGCCAAAGTTAGCGTCCTCAGAGTCTACAGAGGAGGCGCGATCCGCCACTCTGTCTATCCAGATTTTGTCCCCTTCTCCCGATTAAGGCCTCGTCCTGCATGGAGATGTAACTGAACCTCTTCACGGCTTATCTCCTGCCCAATTGACTTAGGCGGTAACCAGCTCCTGAGTAGACACTCATCCGAGCAGCTTCCTCCTAGACATCCGATCGGACCTCCTTCTACAGACGATCTCCCCTCATACCCCATGTCTTCCTCGCCCGCCCCCCAGCTAACTACCAATATGATGCTCCTCTCACAGAAGGGCAACTCGAACCAGCCCGGGTCAGACCCGGAGAGCCCTTGCCAAGTAGTGAGGCTATGGGGTATCCTCACCGAAACTTGGTAGGAGGGGCTAGATGGCGTGTGAGAGCGGTCCCTTATTAGCCTGATGGACGGCTATGCTCAGGATGAGATGAGGGTAAGCAACTTTTATATTTGTTTCCCTTCCTATTTCTTGTCATCTCATTAGACTAACCCATTGCCTTCCTCTTTTTTGATACAGTTTTGGATAGCTAGTCTGGGTGTTAATCAATTGTTGGTGGACAACACCTATTTCAGGAAATGCAACGAGCAGTGAGTCACCGAGCGAGAGGTTGCTTAGGCTCCGATTACAATACATGTCAGTTTGATGGAGTCTGCTAACCTGCTGGCAAAGCTTCAAGAGCAAAAGACTCTCCAACTCTAGGCGAAGGAAGCACTGGAGGAAGAGAAGAAGAAGAAGAAGAGGGACATCAGGCCAGACGGTCATATGGAGCATGGAATGTCACGCTTAATCGAACGATCATTTACAAAGGGGAACCCCGCTTATAACCCACTATAAAGGGAGAGTCTAGGACATCTGACTGACGACCATATGGAGCATGGAATGCCACATCCAACCAAACAGTAGTTGGGCATAGGGAAATCCACTTATAACTCGCTAAGAAGTGAGAGTCTAGGACATCCGACCAGATGGTTATATAGTGAGTAGAATGGCACGCCCGACTGAGGGGTCGTTGGGCACGAGGAAACCCTTATAACTTGCTAAGGAGTGAGAGTCTGGGACATCTGACTAGACTATCATGTGGAGCATGGAATGCCTTTCCCGTTCGAATAGTTGTTGGGCACGGGGAAAATCTCTTATAACTTGCTAAGGAGTGAGAGTCTGGGATATCCGACCGGACAGTTATATGGAGTGTGGAATGCCACGTCCAACCAGATGGTCATTGAGCATGGAAAATTTCACCTATAAGTCACTAAAGAGCAAGAGTCTGGGACATCCGACTGGATGGTCATATGGAGCATGGAATGTCACGTCCGACTGCACAGTGTTGGACATGAGGAAACTCGCTTATAACTTGCTAAGGAGCGAGCGTTTGGGACATCCAACTGGACGGTTATATGAATTGTGGAATGTCACATCCGATCGAACGATAGTTGGACACAGGAAAATTTGCTTATAACTCACTAAGGAGCAAGAGTCTGGGACATCCGAAGATGGCTGGAATACCACATTCGACCGAACGGTCATTGGACATGGGGAAACCCGCTTATAACTCAATAAGGAACGAAAGTCAGGGACATCTACAGGGGTTTACGTGTCTTCTCTTACATTTTTACTAAAGGAAAAGATACAACATATATTTGTATTTTACAAGTGTGCCCTTAGCCTCGATATGGTTGCAGGTGATTTGCACTTTATTCTTGGGGCTTCAAAGTTACAAACAAAATCCCACATTGAAAACATATGAGAAAGATCATGGACTTTTAAGGGAAAGATATCTCCATTAGTATGAGACATTCTGGGTAAAATCCAATAAAATCATGAGGGCTTAGTCTCAAAGTAAACAATATAATACAATTATGAAGATATTTAAATTCTTTCGGTCCTAACAATTGGTATCAAATCTGGAAAGCTAGAAAGTCTAACTGTTGATTGTGCACAAGTGTTATTGTCTAATCGAGTCATGTGTGTGGAATATTGACCTTGAACAAAGGAAGTGAGGGCTCCCGTGTTCGAATCAAGAGAAGCAAACACTAGGCGGGAAGTCCTAGTTGCGGCTAGGCAATGTAATCCTAGTAGGTCGGGTGGACTGAAGGGCAGGATAACCTAGTAGGTCGGTTAGATCGAGGATAAGAAGACCTGATGGGTCAATGATCAGACGCCAAATGAATAGACTTTCCTTTTGAGGGGACCCTGTGATCCTTCATTTGAAGGGGGGATGGTTGGGGTTGCAAACAATGTCTACATTGAAAACACATGGGAAAAATTATTTACTTATAAAAGAAAGATATCTCTATTAGTATGAAACCTTTTAAGTAAAGCCCAAAAACAAAACCTTGAGAGCTTAGGCCCAAAGTGGACAATATCATATCATTGTAGAGATATCTAAATTCCTTTAAGGCTCCAATTTGTTGACATCACCAACTAGATTGCCACTTTTCCAGACCAGGTTATCGACTTGGAAGAATCAGAGGATAACCCTTCGGTTATACTTTTGTCGCATCCTCTGTCGGTAATCCATGAGCAGGACATCTACTTTATCTCTTGCTTCACTAACAAGGTCCAACTCCATCATGTGCTAATTGACATTATCTTGATCGTATATTCTTCATTGATCGGACTCTTGACCCACTTCCATTAAGACCCCACATAGACCAGATGGAAAGGAGTTAAGTCGGTGCCCTTACTAGGTGTTGTTCGATGAGCCCAGAGAATGCTTGTAAGCTCATCCACCCAACTCCCACCGACATGGTCAAGCTTCACCTTGACTCCTCTGTTGATTTCTTCATTGGTGACTTCAGCCTGACCATTTCCCTGTGGGTACGCCACTAAGATAAATGCTTAGGTAATGCCAAATCCTGAGATGAGCTTTTGAGAAATTCCATAGCGGCACAAAATGTTTTGCCATAAAAATTGAATGATTACTCTCTCAGTGATTTTTGGCAAGGCTTCTGCTTCCACCAATTTGGAAAAGTAATCCATTGTGACCAATAAGAACCTTTTATAGCCAGGTGCAATGGGAAAGGGACCCACAATATCCATTCCCCATTAGTCGAACGTGTTGGGGTTGCAAGGATACAAACATAGTCTCATATTGAAAACATATGAGAAAGATCATGGACTTATAAGGGAAAAATATCTTCATTGGTATGAGACCTTTTTAGTAGAGGCCAAGAGCAAAGTCATGAAGGTTTAGTCCCAAAGTGGACAATATCATATTATTATAGAGATATTAAATTCCCTCAGTCCTAACAATTGTTATAAGAGCCTGAACTGCCAGAAGGTTTAAGCCCTGACTGTGTACAAAGGCTATGATCTAATCGAGCCATGTGAGTAGATTATTGACCTCGAATAAAGGAAGTATGAGCTTCTGTGTCTTGATCAAGAGGATCAGACACCAGGCAAAGAAGTCCTAGTTAATACTAGGCAATGAAGTTCTAGTAGGTCGGGTGGGCCGAGGGGCAGAAAGTCCTGGTGGTCGAGGATCGAACATCAAACGAAAAGTTTTTTCGCTTAAGGGGGTTTGTAGTTCTTTGTTTGAGGGGGGATTGTTGAGGTTGCAAAGTTGCAAACATAGTCTCACATTGAAAACACATGGAAAAGATCATAGGCTTATAAGAGAAAGCTATCTCCATTGGTATGAGCTATTTTGGGGAGAGGCCAAAAGAAAAACCACGAGTACTTAGGTCCAAAATGGATAATATCATAGTATTGTGAAGATATTTAAATTCTCTCAGTCCTAACACAACGAAAAAGATACTATAGATGTCTTTAGCAACTTAGTTGGATGATAGGAGAGACTCTAGTGTTTCTAGCAGGACAAACAGGTAGCCACTATCCGAGCGGTGTGACCTTGTAGAGTAGGCCAAAATATCCTATCAATAGTATATTGCAAGCAACACTTCCGGCATGACTCCAACCTAAACCCTAATGAACTTCTTGCAGTACATACTTAACATCCTCAGGTCGGAGGCACTTAAGCAAAGTTCAAGAGAAGACCTGCTTATACAATTGATCTCTTATAAGAGTAAATCGAGCGACTCTCTTTTCAAACAACCTTATTTGTTTCAGATCGAGTGAGGTGCTCCCCAGTTGTAGAAAGAAACCCTCCAATTATCCTATAGCTCTAGGCTGGCTTGCTGCTCAATATGTGCTATCGACAATGTTATCTCCATTGGCTTGTCAAGGATCCATGGCGCCAAGGATTCAGCTAGCTTTGTCAATTCATCTATCTTTTGGTTATCTTTCGGAGGGATTTACTGCAATCTTTAGTTTTTCAAAGGCTTCTTCATGCAACCTGAGTCTTTCATTGTTGATATCAAATTTACCAGCTAACTGTTGGGTTGCCAATTGAAAACCCGAATGAATTAACACTTGGGAAACTCCCACATGTTTACACTACAAGAAAAATGAACTTTAACAACTGTATGTTTACAACGATATTTGACCTAACTGTTGTGAATTTTGCAAAAGACAATGATTTTTGTCAAAATTGTTGTCTATTAGCAAACACTTAGTATCAAAGACAATGATTTTATACTACCCGTTGTCTTTAATATAATAATTTTTATAAATAACAACAGATTTTATAATGATTTTTCAAACTGTTCTCTTTTAGAGAGATTTTTTTTATCTTTAGCAACAGTTGGGACAATAATATATAAAATCGTTGTTATTTTGATAATAAGACAACGGTTTTAAACCATTATAAATAAAAATTAGAGCGTTATCTTTTTCCCGGCTAAGAAATCGCATAAAAAATTAGGGCATAAGTGTGAAAACATTATTTTCACGCTCGATAACTAAAAACCACAAAGCCTTCGTCTTTGTCGATGCGATCCAAAAACTCTTCTTTTGCCGGTGTGATCCCAAATGCTAATACTCTGCTCTCACCTCGCTTGCTCTGTCTAGCTTCGTCTTCTTTATTTCAATCCCCTTCATCTATTATATGAAGGAAAATAAAATCTCACGTTGTCATGTTTTTGTCATCCCCTGCTGCCTCCTTGCTTTCTTCTTCCTTGCTTTTTGGCTTTTCTCTTCTTGCCCCTCTTCTTGAAACCCTAGAGGGAGAGGACTTTGCGCTACCTCTAGCTCGCCTGTTGTACCAAGCAACTGCCACCTCCGCCGGTAGCTGTCACTGATCTGTAGGGTTTGGGTGACCTTCTCTCCTCCTTTCTCATCTGCAGCCCTAAATTAGTCAAGGAGGATATTTCTCTCTGACGCCTGGCCCACTCTGCTATGATCTGATCGCAGACCATTGCCGTGTTGGAGTTATAAAAGATGAAGAGGCACCCCTTCCTCTTCATCTACCAACTCATTCATATTCCTCCATTAATGGAGGAATATGAAGAGACCTTTTACCCCTATATATATGGCTTCCAAGGCAAAGGGGAGAGGTTAACAAGAGAGAGAGGACACGCTATGTGTGTGCGTCCAAGCCAATGGAGATCGTACGAGACAAGCTATGTACGAGGTCTGTGCGAGGTCAAAGAGAAAGGGTTCGTCTCGTGTGTCTAAGGTCATTGTGTAAGGTTCGTCCGAGTACACATGACGAAGAAGGGGTTATTGAGAAGAACATTCAAGATTGGTTCGTCTAATTACAGAAGAGGGATTTGGTTTGTGAACTTATGAAGAGCTTTTCGATTCGTTCGTGATCGTTCTTCGGATGGCAAAGTCTTCCGGTTTCTTCTCCAAGTGCAGATCACTGTAAGTGTTTAGATTTACAGAATTTGTTTTTGTAGTTCATGCTTTAGAAATATCAACATTGGTATCAGAGCACGTTAGATTGTAAAAGCATGACTTTACTTCTGTATATCGATCACTTCTTAGCCCTTGTTCGATGTCGCGGGCGGAGTTTGTCTCCGTCGTGTTCTTCTCTTGTTGGGCGAGAATCCAGCGTAGTCGTCAGGAACTCGCGACTATGTGTCATGGTTGTTTCGATTTTTGTGAGAAAAATCATCATGAAGGATCGAACAGGAGACCTTCGTGAAGAAGGCAAAGGTTATACCACTGAGGTGTAACGACAATTTCTTTTAGATTTGGTTCAATTAATTTGAATTAATCTATCTAATTAGACTTGGTTACCATTATTTGGTTTAATCAGATTAGTTTGGTCCAATCATATCAGATTTTGGTTCAAACTATTTATTGATTTAACCAGATCAGTTTGGTCCAACTAGGTTGGGTCTAGTTCAAACCATTGGTTGGTTTAACCAGACCAATTTGGTCTAAAATATAACCAGTCTAATTGGTTTGATAAATAAGTTTGACTTAAACGTGAATGGGCTTAAAATTAAACAATAACAATAAGATATCCAATTAGATCAGTTCTAATAAGGACAAAGGAATAAGCTAATACTTGAGATCTAATTTCCAAATCGACCGGTCCAGTGTGTTAGTCAACTGGAGTTCCTCAAATAAAGAAGATTTATTTTTCTTATTTGCTTATGATTTTGTGTGTTCTATGCATATATATGTGAATTGAAATGAACCAGTTTTGTTACTGGATTGCCAGTTTTGTACTGACAATAATATTTTTCAATTCCACATGTCAAAGATGATATATACAATGACCTGTCTCGATGTGTGACAGAATGAGCTAAGGGAGGCGATTGAGGAGATAGAGCAAAGTTTAACATAAAATGGATTATGTTAACAACTGCACTAGTGTTTGTCCTAGTGGCAATGACATTAGCTTATTTAATTTGTTAAAGTTTTGTTATTGTTATTGTCGTTATGTACGAACAGTATTGGCCTATTTAGTTTATGAAAGTCATGTGGTATAGACTGTTGTTTTGTACAAACAGTACTATTTTATGAAAAAAAGGTCATGTTATATGTTAACAATAATTATAAATGATTAGTTTATTTTACAAATGATTAATTCATTTAATGATTTGTTCATTCTTACAAATGATTAGTTCATTTAAGATTTGTTCATTTTACAAATGATTAGTTCATTCTTATGAATGATTAATTCATTTAATGATTAGTTCATTCATACAAGTGATTAGTTCATTCTATGATTAGTTCATTATACAAATGATTAGTTCATTTGATGGGATGTATGTAATATAATTGATCAATATTGATTAGATTGGATTATACGAATGATGAGTGGAAACGTAGTTACCACTTGATTTTGTAAACCAATTCTAATTTACAACGAGTCAATCATAAGTTACATGCATATAAATTACACTTAGTCAATAAATAATATGTTTATTTATGATAGATCATGGCAACTAAGAACATCATAGCTAAACTTAATAGAGAGAAATTATATGGGGATAACTATAAAATATGACATCTTAAGATACAATATGTTCTTGAGGAACAAGAAGTTCTTGAGACTATGAATCAGTTCATGGAAGAACCTGTTAATGGTTCAATAGCACAGCATAACTTGATCTTGATGCCTATAGAGCATGAAAGAAAAAGGACTCCATTACTAAAGGTATATTGATTAGTTCAATGGTAGATGACCTGGTATTTGAGTATGAGTCATTACCATCTGCTCATGCCATCTAGGTAGCCCTTAGAGAGAAATGCAGTGAAATTAGCTTGAGCAAGCTTCGTCAATTGACAATTAAGTTTGACAGTTGTAAAAAGCACCCGAATATTATCATGACCCAACATCTGAGGGTATTGGGGAATATAATTCGGGAGCTGAAGGTTGCTGGTCATGAGTTGACCGATGAACAACAGGTTCAGGCAGTTATTTGTTCCCTTCTTGATTCTTGGGAAATGATGAAAGAGAACCATACTCATAGTGAGAGTATCAAGACTCTCACTGATGTCTCACGCCAATTGAATTGGAGGCGGAGAGAATATAATCCATAAGGATTTTTAAACAAGCTTCTGTAGCTGAAGGTTCTGGATCCAAGAATAAGAAAAGATGGTTCAAGAAAGGAAAGGGAAAAAGAACCTACTGCTGCTGCTGGGCAAAACCCAAACAAGAATAAGTTTCATGAGCATTATGTTGCTAGTTCAATGTTGTTAGTTGATTCTTATCCTTTGTATATTATAGATTCTGGAGCAACGAACCATGTAGCTCGTGATCGAGCTACATACGTGGAGTACCGTTGGGTACCAGATGGCAATAAGTGGACATATGTGGGAAACAATGCAAGAATTGAAGTCAAAGGAATTGACACTTGCAAACTCAACTTTCGTGGTGGGCGTACCTTGTTTCTGCATGATGTCCTGTATGCTCCTGAGATTCGACGGAATCTGGTTTTTGTTAATTGTCATCTTGAATTGGGTTACTGTATGAACTTTTATAGTCGTTGTGAAGAACTTAAGATTAACTCTGTGTTAATTGGATATGGTTATGTATCAAACGGTTTCTTGGTTCTTGATGTAGAACCAAATGTTAATTATGGAAATAATAGTTGTTTTTCAAACATTGCTCTTACTAGCGATGCTGATGTTAATGATGAAGTTTGGCATGCTAGATTGGGACATATAGGATAAGAAAGAATGAATAGATTAGCAAGAGAGGGTCTGCTCGGCACTCGTGCTAAAGTTGACTTGTCTATATGTGAGCATTGTCTTGCTGGAAAAGCAACTAGGAAACCATTTGGTAAGGCTATTAGGGTTGAATCACCATTGCAATTGATTCATTCGGATATTTGTGGTCCGATGAACATGAAGGCTAGACATGGAAGTTCTTATTTCATTACATTTATTGATGACTTCACGCGTTTTGGTCATGTGTATTTGATTTCTCATAAATCTGAAGCATTAGATTGCTTTAATCGTTATTTGAACGAAGTTGAGAATCAATTGGAATGTAAGGTTAAAACCTTTCGCACTGACCGTGGAGGTGAATATTTGTCTGATCAGTTCAAGACAATATGTAATGAGAAATGGATTATTAGACAGTTAACTATCTCTGGGACTCCACAACATAATGGAGTTGTTGAAAGAAGAAATCGAACTCTTCTTGAAATGGTTAGGTCGATGATGGCTCAAGCTAATTTGCCTATTTCCTATTGGGGAGATGCATTATTGGCAGCAACCTACATACTTAACCGGGTGCCTTCTAAATCTGTTCCATCTACTCCATATGAACTTTGGGTAGGCAAAAAACAGATTTAAGTAATCTGAGACCATGGGGGTCAGCTGCTTATATTCATGACAAGACTCACAAATATGGAAAATTAGGACCCAAGGGTAGAAAGTGTATCTTTGTAAGATATTCTGATACCTCTAAGGGTTATGTTTTTATTGGTGAACAATAAGATGAAACCATCTCCGAAATTGAGTCAAGAGATGCCACTTTTCTCGAAACTGAGTTCCCAACGAGAGGTGAAGTTGATAAATCAACTCCTCTATTTGCAATAGAGGAGGAGGATACTGTTCCTCTATCAACGAATCAGGAATCACAGGGGATACCTGAATCTAGTCAACCTAGTGGGAGTAAATGACCTATAAATGAATTAGTTTCTCAACAGTCTAACCTGCGAAGAAGTAATCGTAAGATTATTCCTCGGAGAAGGTTTGACATTGAAAATGAGGCATTAATGATTCTCCCAGTTGATGATGAAGAACCTCGAACGGTTGAGGAAGCATTGAAATGCTCAGTTAAGGAGAAATGGAAAGTTGCAATGGATGAGGAAATGGAGTCCATGAGAAAGAATCAAGTTTGGGATTTAGTCGATCTTTCTCTGGGCCGAAAGGCTATTGGGAATAATTAGATTCTCAAAATTAAGAGGAAAGTGGATGGGTCGATTAATCGATACAAAGCTCATTTGGTTGCAAAAGGATATACCCAAATGGAGGGTATTGATTTTGAAGAGACATTCTCCCCAGTTGTGAAGTTTGTGTCAATACGAGTCATCCTAGCTATAGTAGCACATTTTGACTTAGAATTACATCAAATGGATGTAAAGACGACTTTCCTTAATGGTAATCTTGACGAAGAAATCTATATGACACAACCAGAAGGTTATATAGCTGAGGGCCAAAAGAATAAAGTATGTAGACTTGAGAAGTCTATGTATGGGCTAAAGCAGGCGTCAAGGCAATGGAACATAAGATTCAATGAAGTTATTTTGTCTTATGGTTTCGAAATGATCAATGAGGATCATTGTGTTTACCTAAGGAAGGATAAAGGAAAGTTTGTCATTTTATCATTATATGTTGATGATATGCTAATAGCTGGAAGTGACCTAAAGTTTGTGATTGAAGTCAAGTCTTGGCTTTCATCACAATTTGACATAATAGACATGGGAGAAGCTGAGTACATCTTAGGAGTACGGATCATTCGTGATCGATCAAAAAGACTTTTGGGTTTGTCCCAAGAAGCTTATATCACTAAGATACTACAACACTTCAATATGTTTGATTGCAACATTGAACAAACACCTACAGTGAAAGGTGTTATTCTGAGCAAAAGTATGTCTCCCAAGACTCCTGAAGAGATAGCCGATATGAAGGAAAAATCATATGCTAGTGTCATTGGTAGTTTGATGTACACTATGTTGTGTACTCGTCCTGATATAAGCTATGATGTTGGCTTAGTTAGTCGTTTCAGTCAAACCTAGGATCGAGACACTGGAAAGTAGTGAAAAGGATCAAAGCTGAGCCAGAAGGGCTCTACAGATGCATATTGGGCAAGGGACCTTGATAATAGAAAATCCACATCTAGCTATGCCTTCTTGCTGAATGGTGGCGCCATCTCATGGAACAGCAAGAAATAAGCTTGTGTAGCGCTGTCGAAATAGGCTTGTGTAGCCCTGTCAAACAGGCTTGTGTAGCGCTGTCGACAATGGAGGCTGAGTATGTGCTTGTACAGCGGCTGTACAAGAAGTTATGTGGTTGAGAAGGTTCTTAAAGCATCTGAAGATTGCTGAGGATAGTGGGAGTCCTGTTACAGTGTATTGTGACAATCAAGCTGCTATAGCTTTTTCCAAGGATCCTAAATACCACAGTAAAGGCAAGCATAAGGGATATTGTTGACAAGAAAAAGATAATTCTTGAGTACATCCCTACACGAGCAATGCTTGCAGATCCTTTTACTAAGCCATTGACTAAAGAGTCATTTCATGGACATGTGAAGTCTTTGGGACTACGCAAGATATAACACATTGTAAAGACTGTTATATATATGAAATGTCATGATCTATTCAGTGTAAATGTATTTGTTACATTTGGATAAAAGTCTCGATGAGCATGTTGGCAGGCTGAGATTGGTCCACTCACATGGACAATCGTCTCTATTTGTTGAGTATAAATAGAGGTAAGACCATTACTTATGAGACAACTTATGTAGTTGTAAATAGAGACATACTCATAAGTTGATGTCGCCTTGATTTTTGTATCAAGATGAGATCATTTATGTAATGATCGAAGTAAATGCACCCACCATTTACTAAACCTGTTAAAGGCCAGATTAGAATTCATAAGTTGAATTCGGATTAGACATTAGGTATGTCTAGATCGAAATCTGTACGATGTTAAATATTTGAGAAAAACATGCACTCTTTTTGGTAAAGAGAAAACATCGTAGCATGTGATTCATACCACATGTGCTATAGCGACAATAAGGGTAGTAGGAGAATGGATCCCTGCTTCTCTACTATGTGAGACCCTTGAGATTATAAGTTAATCTCAATCTTACCCTAAGTGACTATTTAGCTGTCTACTTGAAGTTTTAATCAGTGACTGCTACTTTAGTGTGTATCCTATTGGCTATGGATGATTCGGTCTATGGAGCATAACTAGGAAAGCAACTGATTAGAATGAATAGATTCTAGCTAAAAAGGAAGATTAAAATTGATTTACATCTGTAATACTTATTCACTGGTCGACCAGTTACATTTTTTGTTGAGTACTTAAAAATGTAATTGTGAATAAATGTATTGATTAGAGATGTTGAACATGCTCTTGACATAGTTGTCATATGAGGGATTAGAGATGTTCATATGATGTAAATATTTAATCTGGGGTAAAGGCAAGTTATTGATGTCTCTGATTCGTTCTATAGAGCAGCTAAGTTAAGTGTAACAACTTTCTTAGCATTAATTGCTCAGTGTGCTTGCTGTCGCACGAACCATTTTCCCTGGCGTATGAATTGAATGTTCTTATATGATCTTTGTGACTTTCTTACATGATCTATGTGACTAGATGACCTATATGGATTGACTTGGACGAGTGGGAGATGTTGGAGTTATAGAAGATGAAGAGGCACCCCTTCCTCTTCATCTTCCAACTCATTCATATTCCTCCATTAATGGAGGAATATGAAGAGACCTTTTACCCCTATATATATGGCTTCCAAGGCAAAGGGGAGAGGTTAACAAGAGAGAGACACGCTATGTGTGTGCGTCCAAGCCAATGGAAATCGTACAAGACAAGCCATGTGCGAGGTCTGTGTGAGGTCCAAGAGAAAGGGTTTGTCTCGTGTGTCTAAAGTCATTGTGTAAGGTTCGTCCGAGTGTACATGACGAAGAAGGGGTTATTGAGAAGAACATTCAAGATTGGTTCGTCTAATTACAGAAGAGGGATTTGGTTTGTGAACTTATGAAGAGCTTTTCGATTCGTTCGTGATCGTTCTTCGGATGGCAAAGTCTTCCGGTTTCTTCTCCAAGTGCAGATCATTGTAAGTGTTTAGATTTACAGAATTTATTTTTGTCGTTTATGCTTTAGAAATATCAACATGCCGTCACCTCCTGCCATGGCTTCTGACAAGACTCTCGCACCAAAGAAGAAGATGGGGTTGCTGGACACCTAGGAGGATCTGTCCGTGTCTCTTACGAAGTATGCAACAGAGCTATCGGAGAAGTTCATTCGAGAGAGAGGCGCCTTCACTATTGTTCTCTCCGGTGGATCTCTCATCAAGTCCCTCAGGTATGGAACTCAGTTCGTTATGGATACGGATTTTCAGGGTTAGATTAGTTTTTTAAAAAAGGGACTCTTCTATAGGAAATTGACGGAGTCGCCTTACTCGGAAATAGTAAATTGGGCAAAATGGCACATTTTCTGGGTGGATGAAAGGGTGGTTCCAAAGGATCACGAAGACAGCAATTATAAGTTAGCATTTGATGGATTTTTGTCTAAGGTACCAGAATTCTAACAAAAGTCTCTCCTTGGTATTGATTCATATAGAACTCAACTTCTACATTAGCCATTTATCTTATTGAGGAGTAATTGTCAGGGAGGAAATGCTTCGGCGTTAAAGTTTGCATCTTCATTTTATGGTTGTTGCTTGAATTGTTGGATCGAAGTTTCATGCTGCATAGAAATATCTTGGAGATTAAATTAAGTAATAATTTGTACATTTATGTTGGTGAAAGTTCCAAATCATAAGCTTTATTTGTCTTTTTCCCCTCACTTTCTTCTCCACGGTTGATATGCCACACTATTTGTATTTTCTTTATCTTTGGTATACACGAAGTTTTTAAGTCCATGTGTAGAACTTAAATATTGCTATTTTTCTTGTTTAATTTGAAATATTTCCTGTGGGAATAGTTCATTTGTAATTATATCTTTGTTATTGTTCTTGCATATCAAGATCATGTGACAACTGAACCTATTATTTTACCTGTAAGTGTTGCATTGGAATCATTATTTTTTCTCTCAAATGACAAGTCCCAATTCCACTTGGTTAAGTCTGTGCCATCGATGGTGCCTTATCAGGCCAAGGTGCTGCTGAAGACTACGAGACTGCTCTGAATCATCTGGTCAACATCGGTGTGCTTGTCAAATCAACAACTGGTTATCCTAGATTTGATCTCATGTTATTAGGAATGGGGGCAAATGGCCATATATTGCTTCCCTCTTTCCCAACCACCCCCTCGTTAATGTGACAGATAAGTGGGTTACCTTCAAAAAGGATTCTCCAAAGCCACCACCACAAAGGATTACATACACTTTACCTATAAGCAATTCATCTTCTTATGTTGCAATGGTGGTTGCTGGAGCTGGGAAAGCTAGTTATTTCTTATTTACGACTATATGGAAAATAATTGTCTTGCTAGAGCTCTACTTGGTTAGTGCTTCTCTATCCCTATTTCCTATTACAAGAAATTAAAAAGTTATCAGTATGTCTTTTATCCTTTTTTCCCCTTTTTCTTTCTAGATATGTTATACAAGTTTATATTAGGATTCAATATTCTACTATCATGACAAGGAATTGATATTGGAACAGAAATTAAGTAAATGTAAACTAAGGAGGTAGAAATTCAACTTTTATATTTTATTTTCACAGGTAGTTGATGTTTCAGAAGTCTCGAATGGTGATTTTTTCCTTTTCGCTTCCTTATATGTGCATAATTTGCAAATATGTTTTAGACTTTTGAAATGTGGATAGCCAACCATTATTATGTTGACAACTACAGAGATTAAGATTAAAATTCATCTCTAATTTTCTTGTGTGATGTCTCTTGTTCTTGTATATGCGTTGACAAATAGTTTTAACTGTGTTGCAAACATATTATTGCTACTTTATTCAACTTCTAGTTATAAACTCAAAATGATAATATTTTTCTATTTTAAAGCATCTATCCCAAAATTTCTCTCTTGCTGTTTCTTTCTTGCTTAGGTTCTAAAATTTTTTTTTTCAATCTGTTTCCTTCTTATTTCACAGTTAAATACCTATATTACTCTTAGTTCCATGGCTTAATAGTCTTATGCCAAGTGTTTGCTCATTATATCTAATATTAATCGTCATTCATACTTCTGTGTTAGACACAATCATCTAAACTATGCAATATTTGTAGTTGTGAGCAAATATACAGACATTAATAAAATATACAAAGGCTCTTTTCCACTAGGTATAATGAGAACCTCCATGAAGAGCTTCGACCTTGATCTACCTGTAGATTTGATTATCAAGAATGAGAGAAAATGTTTCTTGTAGTCATTTATTTATTAAATATGCATGTGAATATACTTAAGGGAAAGAAAACATGAAAAAATTCTTCATATTTGTTTGATGTTTCTTTATGCTTGTGCAATTTAGTACGTTATTATTAGAGACTTTTGAGTTCACAAAATGTTATCATTTGCTGAAGAAATGGTTTTTTGTAGGGGGTGCTGACACCAACACACCTAGCTATAGTTATGGAATATGCTATTGACGGTGAAGTTCAAAGGATATGCAATATTGGTAGGTTTAGTGAAGATGAGGTTATCTAAGTGCTTAACATGTTTTCTTATGTCAAGAATATCACATCCAACACTCTCTTCTTTTTTTCTGTATATTGGCTTATATTTAGTTATAATTTCTGTGTGAATCTCTATTTTTCTTGTATTCAACAGGCGAGGTTCTATTTTCAGCTACTAATATCTGGAGTCAGTTATTGTCATTCTATGGTGCATCACATTTATGTTTGATCTGAATTCCTCTAGGAAGAAAGTAGTGTTCAGTAACTTATTTTTTTCCTTCTTCAGGAAATCTATCACCATGATCTTAAACTTGATAATGCACTCCTAGATGGAAGTCCTACACCGTGTGTTAAAATATGTGACTTTGGGTACTCAAAGGTGAATTATAATTTGTTGATTATGCCTTTCTGTCAATTTCAATGCTAAAGTTGATTAGTATTTCTGCCCTTATTGCCTTGCAGTCTGATTTAAATTTTTTACATTCACAGCCCAAGTCAACAGTAGACACTCCTGCTTACATTGCACCAGAGATTCTATCTAGAAAAGAATATTGAATCCTTGTCATGATAATGTTACTATGATGATGTTATAATCTTAGCCTTTTTTATTTGTGGTAGGATCTTGCACTTCAACATAATCTTCAAAGAGATGTTATCTTAGTCTTTTTTATTTGGAGACGTGACTCATTTGGTGCATGCCAGGATGTATGACTCTAAATCGAGTGATTATAATCAGCAAAAGACTATCAAAATAATTGAACAAAATCTTCAGGTCAGGTTTTTTATATTGTGATCAGGGCTGAGCATTCAGTTCAAAATTGAACCGATCGAATCAAATAACTCGAAAATCAAATTAATCGATTTTTGTTGGAACCGATCGAATTTTTAAAAAAATCGAACTTATCGAACCGATAAAATTTCGATTAATTCAGTTTTCGACCGAATTAATCGAAATTTTAAATTTTATTCGATTTTTAATTAAAATAACAAGATTTTATTTAATTAATTATATTTTTAAATAAAAATAATTAAATTAATATTTTTATTCGGTTTAACCGAATTATAAAATTCAAAATCGAAACTGAACCGATTTAATCGAAAACCGAACCGAATTTAAAAAAAAATTGAAAATCGAATTAACCGAACTGAATTTCAAAATTCGATTGGCTCGGTTCGGTTAATTCGGATTTTTCGAATTTTTGTTCACCCCTAAATGTGATATATATTTCATATGATCTTGTGTCAATTGATTAGATTGTGAGATAGATATAAAACTCTATTTGTTTGTTAGGAATAGTAGCAAAAACTCGAGCTTTGAAATGGAGGTTGAGATCACTTGTTTGAAATGAGGTTTTGCTGTGTGCATTTAGTGTAAAGGAAGAAGCAGCCTCAAGGAAAATTTTCAAAAATGGAGACCCTTTTGGAGAAGTTAGGTACTGTAAGTTCTGAGATAAAGACATTGAAGAAGGAGATGGTAGATCTGTTATCTTAAGGGTCCTCTAGAGTCGACTCCATGAATATGGACGGAGATTAATGTAGGTATACAGACGACAACCGCATGGTAAGACCAAAAATATAGATCATCACTTTCTGGGGATCAAATCCTAACCATTACACCAAAATATCATGTGCCCATCATTTATGTTATGCCCGGGGGCAAGAATTCATCATCTAATAATACAAACATCTAATAATACAAAGAGTGTCGGCCTACCACTTTAATGAATTAAAAAAAATTCATCCCAATTTAACTCAAATTGAGTATGAGTTAGATAGGTACTTCCATAATAAAAATAAAAATATATATTTAAAAAAATCTCTATAATTTATTAAATTTGATAACTTAATAAATAAATATTTTTAAAATCCCTAATAAAAATTCATAATTTTTAATTTCGTATTTAAACATATTAATCAAAATAATTTACTTGCAAATTGACAACCTTCACTAATATATATATATATATATATATATATATATATATATATATATATATATATAATTTTCGAAAAAAAAATTCCCCTTCTCAACGTTCAAACCAACCTAACGGCCCTGGAGTGTTTCCATACGCACTAATCTGTTAGATTAATTTTTAAATGAGTGGATAAAATATTAATTCTATTTAAATTATTGACGGGATAAATTAATTCAAAAGTCAAACATATATAAATTCATGACTCTAACAGTATATGCAAAATTGCTAATCAACCGCCATGAGTGGGGACTTCCACCATAAACTGTAGTTTGGTCTTTTTGTCACGGAATCAAAACAGGTATGGTAGAGATCGCAACCATGCTAATTGTGTTTGCGCCTTCAGGCTATGAAATTGTACTTAGGGTGGTTGTGACGGCTGGCCAAACGGATAGACCAATCATATTTTTGTTTTTTACGATTAATCATTATTTCAGATATTCACAATTCGATACTTAATTATGACATATTTTATAAAAAAATTTCTTTCAAATAAGGTGTGAATCCTGAGACGTTGGACTTCTAGATCGGTCCACTGTGAATACTTTTCGATTTATCCCAGTGATTGATAGGAAATTTATATGGGACTGAATCAATCATCTCAAATTCATCTGCTATCTAATCTAATATTTTTTATCTCCTTCATGTTTGAGTTGGAATAGACTCACAGGGGGTTGGGACGAATGTCTCGTTTTTTGTCACGGGTAGACCAATCGACTGTTTTGTGTTTTAAGATTTAGTGTGGTGTAAAGAAATGGTATGCATCTCAAATAGTCAGAATTTAATTTTTAAATAGGATGCATTCACGATGATTGAACACTTACTAAATTTATTTAATGGATAAAATAGGATGTCTAATCGTTTATTGAGGATTAATAAGATGGTAACATTTTAATACTTAATATAAAAAATAAATAAATAAGATAATCGTACATTTTTCACCGTGATCATGACATTTTGCAGCCTAGGGCCAACTGTGACCCCAATTGTTGCAGGGCTGGTCTTAGGAAAAGGTCAAGGTGGAGCCAACGCAACCCCACCTCTCTAGCGCGCTCAATTTTTTATATTTTTTTTATAATATCTAAAAAACTTTATATATTGAAAAAAAATAATTAATAAGGTTTAATTATAAATTTTAAAATATTATGAATATTTTAAAAGTATCAAAAAATTAAAGAACACGTGAGAATTTTTACTTTCTTCCTTGTCGAGTTTTTTTCTATTTTTATCCGTCTAAATTTAATCTTTCGGAATTCACTTTTGTTCACCATCAAACTCTTCGTCTATGCTTAAAGTCGTCATCGTCGTCACCTTCTCAGTCCCACATTGGGTGATTGGGATCCTCTGTCCCGAAAAATTGCCTATCCCGCCTGTCCCATTCATCTCGCGACGGTCGATAAGTCGGTCGATCGTTGATTGGACACTACCGATAAATTTTGATCGTCGTACCGAATCAAATGATATCTTAGAAAAATGATAAATCGGTCGGAATCGCTACAATTGCAATCTCGTCAGATTCGATGGTGAATCCGACGAGATCGCAATTGCGGCGATCTCGACGGGTTGACCGTATCTCCCAAGATATAGTTTTGTTTAGGACGGCAGTCTCCGGTCATCGATGGTGTTCGATCGATGATTGGATGATTCGTCGATCGTCATCAGAGAATGAGACAAACAAAATAGGATATTTTTTTGGAGACAGATGATCTGCCCTCCACATTGAGATTTCCAACGTTGTCATTATCGCATTGTCACGTTGCCGTTATGGTGTCATCATCCACTTTTGCTCATCCTCAAAGGGGATTTTTATTTTCCACCAAATCTAAGATTGGCCCTGAGTTATTGCTGCCATCAAAGACTATGATTTTTTAATGAGTATTTTAGAAAAAGTATTTTTTATATATAGATTAAAAAAAATAGTCCAGCCGTTGTGTATTTTTAAAAGTTAAAAATGCCCTTGCCCAAAGAAAAATCAAACACGTCAAACATAAAGGAAAGATCAATTCTTGGATTAGCGAACCAAGTAAGCGCCATGGACCACCAAGTAGATTAAACACCGATTGGATCTTAACAGTCAACGGCCAGTAGAAGATGGCCATTAATTCTTATATCGTTGTAAAAAGATAAAATCGTCATCTTAACGGCCTCCTGATTCCGGCCTCACAAATATCTAATAAATCACGATTCCACCCATGACTAATAGAAAGATGGCCATTAATTCTTATATCGTGTTATATAACTCGATTACACACCAAATAATCATAATCATGTTTTTCTATCATTCTCTATTATCGTCTCTCAAAGGATGAGGATCATAATGGAGACGATTGCTTGTGCGGCATTTTGTTTCAAACTAGTTGGCTTGTACTTCTCCACCCATATCAAGGGGCATTTATTTCTCTGCCGTCCTCAAGAACTGATTCAATAAACAATTTCGGATTTGTTTATTGGTCGCATCGCCGAAGCTCCCGTGCTTATAAATAATAATAAGATCGATCGATAATTTCATCGGAACGAATTGTTAAGATTCATCCACGGAATCGACAGATCAGATGCGGTTCTTTGTTGTTCCCGTCGTCTTGCTCGTTCTCTCTTACTTATTCCTCAGATCCCGACGCCGGCGGCAAACTCTGCATCTCCCTCCGAGCCCAATTAGCCTGCCCATAATTGGCCACCTCCACCTCCTCGCGCCGATCCCCCACCAATCCCTCCACAAGCTCTCCCAACGCCAAGGCCTAGGCGACATCTTCAGCTTCCGCCTCGGATGCGTCCCCTGTGTGGCGGTCTCCTCCGCCTCCGCTGCCAGAGAGATCCTGAGGACCCAGGAGTTGGCCTTCTCCAACCGCCCCATGTCCAAAGCGGTGAGCTACCTCACCTACGGCTCCTCAGATTTCTCCTTCGCGCCCTACGGATCCTACTGGAGGTTCATGAAAAAGCTCTGCGTGTCGGAACTCCTCGGAGGTCGGACCCTTGATCTGCTCCTCCCCATCCGACGCGAAGAGGTGGTCGCTTTAGTTAGAACCTTGTACGACAAGTCCAAGGAAGGAAGAACTACCGTCGACATGGGCGGCGAGCTGGTAAGGCTCACCAATAACGTGATCTCCCGTATGACGATGAGCCGTCGGTGCTCTGGGTCGGAGGGAGAGTCGGAGGAGGTCAAGAAGATAGTGGCGGAGGTGGCGGAGCTGACAGGCACGTTCAATTTGGCAGATTATATTGGTATCTGCAAGAATTGGGACTTGCAGGGTTTAGATAAGAGGATGGAGGACGTCCACCGGAGGTTCGATAACATGATGGAGAGGATCTTGAAGGAGAAGGAGGCGTCAAGGAGAACCCAAGGAGACGGAATCAAGGATTTGCTGGATATATTAATTGATATTTCAGAGGATGCCAGCGCAGAAGTGAAATTGAGTAGAGAAAACATCAAAGCCTTCGCCTTGGATATCTTCGTCGCCGGCACCGACACCTCGGCCATCACCATGGAGTGGGCGCTCGCCGAGCTCATCAACCACCCGAACATCCAGCGCAAGGCACGAGACGAGATCGAAGCGGTGGTCGGCAAGAAAAGACTGGTGGCGGAGTCCGACTTGGCCAATCTCCCTTACCTGCAGGCCATAATCAAGGAGACTCTTAGGCTCCACCCAACCGGCCCGATGATCGTACGACAATCTAACATTGACGCCAAGATCAAAGGCTACGACGTTCCGGCAAACACCACGGTCTTTGTCAACGTGTGGGCCATCGGGAGGGATCCGACGCAATGGTCGGAGCCACTGGAGTTCCGGCCGGAGAGGTTCACGGAGGGCGGGCATACTGTGGAAGTCCGGGGGCAGCACTTTGAGCTAATACCGTTCGGGAGCGGACGGAGAGCTTGTCCAGGGATATCCCTGGCGCTGCAACTGGTACAGTCTGCCCTTGGGGCGATGATACAATGCTTCGATTGGGGGGCGGAGGGTGGAGGGACGGTGAACATGGCTGAAGGTCCGGGCCTAACGCTTCCCAGGGCGAAACCACTGGTCTGCACGCCGGTGCCAGTGTTGAGCCCACTGCCGTTGGATTAGGAATGTGTAATGTTAAAAAAAAAAAAAATGTATCTTGCCATTGTAATACTGTGAGCGTCAGCGTGCTTGTCCTGTACCAAGTGGCAGTCCTCGCCAGTATGGTGGTTCAACGTGCATTTGGCAGCGAAAAACCGTACAATCGTTGGGCAACCTGTTCTGCTTTCCTCGCCCCTGCCAGATCGGAAATGGCAGCAGGCTACTTACTGCCTACGTCCTATAACTGCCCTCGTAGAGTACGCCGAGACTCTCTGGATTACGGGTGGAATCCAATTAAATTAAATAATATAAAAATATTAATATTTAAATTTGTGTTGCAAAATATATAGCTCAATTTAAATCTTGAATATATATATATATATATATATAAATAAAAATTTGAAGGTTGAATTCGAATTTAAATTCGAATTCAAACTCAAAATTGAATGGTTTAAATTTTAATTTAAGCAAATTCGAATTAAATGATGGGAATTTGAATTCGATTCGAAATATTTGAATTTTAATTTAAATATATTTAATAAAAATTATATAAATATAATTAAAATTTGATTTGAGTTCAGCTCACAAATGACTCACGAATAATCAAATAAAATAGTATAAGTTCGAATTAATTTAAAAAAAATATAAAGTTCAAGTTTGATTTGAATTCGATAATTTTAAATACAAATCAAATACTTTTAGAGCTGGTTCGATAAATTTATGAACTAATCCGATTCGTTTGCATCTCTACTCTGGATATTAACAAAACAAATCAATTAGAAATCAAGATGGCGCTAACTTTGCCGTCAACTGCAATTCTTGAAGATCGACCATGTCCGTGAGTCGTCGACTTTATATTTAACAATTTGTATCATCATCAATCACATCACGAGCTGTAGTTATGGTAGTAATTAATGCATACATCCTTCTAACAAAAGCCAAACTATATAACTATTTCGTAAAGGAAATCTATTGTAATGTACGTTACAAAATTAATTATTTTATTTTATACCATTTTAAAATTATAATATAATATAATCTAGATTTAAAAAATTAATAAACTTTTATAATATGAATTACTGGATCAATAATATATAATTTAGATTCTATTTCAAACTCAATTATATTATAAACTCAATCACATTATCTCTAATTAAATATAACAAGTAAAAAAATAGCCTCCAATAGTATTTTATAAATGAGGTTGCAGAATACTCTCAAAAATCATATCTACTAATGTAGTTTATATTTATCAGACATTTTTAGTCAAATATTTTGATCCGGTTCAAAGATCAAATAGGATGTAGCGGGAAAATCTTACCGTGATGATGCGGTGGCAGAAATTCATCTTGAACCCAAGAGCGATGACATCGAAATTTCTTCTCGCCAATGTTAGGACACATTGAGAGCTAGAGGGGGAGAGGGTGATTATCTTCTCTTTTGTTCGATTAAGATTTATCACTGCGGAAGACCTAAGCAAATACTGACACTTTAGGATTTACTTGGTATCTGTCTTCTTAAGATGATTAATTCAAAGATTCACTCTCCTGACATTCACAAATACTTTGAATGTCTCCTTCATGGAGGCGGAAAAGTTTCGTATAAGCTTATACAAGAAATACAATGAGAATAAACAAATACAAATGAAATCTTATAAGATTTAAAACAATAAATTTTTGTTTTTCTTGTTTTCTTTTAGCTTGAAATCACCCCTTGATGCTTGAAGCGCACAAGAATGGGTGAAAGAGGAAGAGAAGCTCTGCTTCAACCTGCATGAAAAATCATTTATATCGCACCGACCAAGGGTTCATAATCGATGTCTAATCGATTATTATGTCAGATCTAGTCGTTCAACGACTCTTTTTCAAAGTTGAATCCATTACTTAATAGATTAACAACATCCCTAATCTATCACTCAATCGATTAGGGTTGTTTCTATTTTTGCGACAAAACTACCCATTCAATCACTTGATCTATCGAGATTTGACCTTGATTAATTACCTAATCGATCAAGGGCTTTTCTGTTGTCACGACACAAACTTCCTAATGATCAATTGGATTGACCTTGATCGATTACCAAATTAATCAAAGGGACTTTTTGCTCTCGCAAGAAATCAACATCAATTGATCACTTGATTGATTGACATTTGCATAATCGATTACCTAATTGATTGCCAATGCATTGACTCGACTAACTCAAGTGTCGAGTTACTTTGTCCAACCTAAGCATTCCATGACTTGTTGGGACTTCCTCATCAGGTGTTCAGTTAACTCTTAATCGACTTGAACTTTTTTTTGCCTTGCCCTTTGCAAAGGTGACTCCGGTGGACGTCGCTAAATTAATCGACCGCCCAGACAGCTAGGCACCACATTTTTTTTAAAGCAAAAACCTCCAAAATCGATTGGTCGATCAATTGAACACTGTCAATCAATCAGCCAATCGATTGATATGCTTTTTGCGAGAAACAGTATGCTGAATCGATTGGCTGATCGATTAAATTCTTCAATCGATTGGACAGACATTTCACCGCAAACAGAAGCTTTCCTAATCGATTGAACGCTATCAATCGATTGATATGCTTTTCGAAGAAACAAAAGTCTACTAAATTAATTGGTCGATCAATTGAACATTTCAATCGATTGGGTAGACATTTCGCGATAAATAGAAAATTTTCAAATGATTAGTCGATCAATTGAACACTATCAATCGATTGACTAATCGATTGGTTGAGTTTCGCCTATGCGACCGGCTAAGCGCCAAGATGCTAGGCGATGGATGATCGTCCGTCTACCATCTAGCGATTTTTTTAAAAATTGCCTTTTTACCACAATAATTACTTGAAACTAAAACTCGTAAAAATCTAAGATAGGCATTAATTAATGATTGATAAGGAAATTTCATCTAACCTAGACATTTAGAGATGCAACAATAGAGGAGTCAGTTCCTTCCCTCGCCATCAACACAACTTTCTTCGTCTTATCCCCATGAGATAGACGGATAATTAATATGTGAGTATTATCATTTTGATGTCTGAGAGTCAAACTTGGCAAAATCAGTGTGCTCATCCTCCCCATGTGTTAGTCATAATATCTGAACTAATAATCTCCGTGATTTATCTCCTCTATATTAATTCTGAGATAAATGGATAGAGATGGAGGGCGAATGAATCACCTGCATGCCACCTTCTTCACTGTGCCTATCACAGACTCGCACTAATTATGGCTGCCCATTGCCGACTTTGATATTTCTCACGATTTGCATGAAAAGAGAAGAAACAAAACAGGATAGAATCCACTTTTGAAAAATTAATCCGAATTAATTGGACTATGAGCAGAGCGAAGGCTGCAATCTCTAACAGAAACAAAGAACAAGCAACAACATCACTGCTGAAAAATAGCGAAGAAGTTTTCATACAAAAACAAAGTTATTTATTAAAACTCCCGACTCTAATATATAGCATCACGTATAAAACTGATCGATTAAGATTCATTGATCCTTAGAAATGGAAGAAGCAGAGCTCCAATACTTCACCGTTCCCATCCTGCATTCCTGCTCGTTCATGTAATTTCAATTCTATTCCTCATCTGCCGGCGCCAGAGGTGAACTCTCCGGCTGCTACCAAGTACAATCGGCCTGCCGATAATCGGCCATCTGCATCTCCTTTCTCAGAGCCCCCACCAATCCTTCCATACGCTCTCTCAGCGCTACGGTGACCTTCTCCACCTCCGCCTCGGCAACGTGCCCTGCTTGGTTGCCTCCTCTGCTTCTTGAGCCAGGGAGATACTAAGGACGCAAGAGTTGGCCTTCTCCGACCGCCTTCAGTTCCAGGTCGCAAGCTACTTTGCCTACGGCGGCTCCGGATTCATCATCGCACACTACATCCCCTACTGGAGGTTCATGAAGAAGTTTTTTAAGGAGGAAATGTACTCTTTCCGGAAGAGTTTACAATAAATTGAAATTACAAACAATAATTCCAACTTATCTGTTGAGTGGCCTGAGCTGCTTTTCTCAAACTACAGTTTCCCGAGCTGAATTCCCGAGCTCCAGACCAGGTGCCCGAGCTCCCGACCAAGTCTCCCGACCCGACCAGTGCCTCACGAGCTCCCGATCAGTATGCCTCGAGCTCCCCAGCCAAGCTCCCGAGTTTCCGAGCAGTAGTCGGGCGTCTCCCGACCGAGCAGTAGTCGAGTTTCCGAGTTTCCGAGCAGTAGTCCTTGAAACAGATTTGTCCTCCTCCGGCGGTACTTCGAGGCTCAGATGGACGTCTGTCTCTCAGGATACAATAGCTGAACCACGGGCACAACGGAGCACTCGTTGCTCGTGGCGAACTGATGATGTACCCGAACGCTACCAAAAGAGGTCGGGAACGAGGTGGAGCGAAAGAGAATTTCTTTCTCTGTCTGTTTGTCTGTGTCTTTTGCTCTCGGTCACACAACCCCTTTATATAGGCTCAGACCCCCGCAGTATTTAATGACGAATTAATCGTCAATTACTGCCAATTAACCGGCCAGATCCGAACACCTGGGGGTTACTGATTTTGCATTAATCAAAAGTTAATGCACCAGTTACATTTGAGCAAAAACAATTTGGCAAAACGTTGGTTCATCTGCTTGGACAAATTTTGCCCCGACTAGTCGAACATTCGACGTGCGCAGGTCGTGCACGCACACGACTTCACTTAGTTCAGTACAAATCCAGGCCCTGGATTTGCACCCCCCCTGCGCACTCACGCGTGAGAGAGAGTCTCAACCAACCATTTTGCCTTAAAACTCCCAATGTGGGACTAAAGTCCCACTCACAAGGGAGTTTCTTTATTCTCCACCTCACTTTCTACTTACTAGAAAGTCCCACCACCTCCCTTTCCATTCACATGATATCCAACAATCCCCTACATGAATGGAAACATGATGATAGCATTCAACAGTTGAGTCGTGTAGAGGATAGATATGTTTCATCCTTTAAACCTTCCCTTGTAAAGATCTGTTTACTTCCTGGCTGACAGTAGACATGATGTCCTTGAACTGTGCTGCCGTTTATGTAAGCATTGACACATCTCACCCAGGACTCTCCCTGATACACCTCAGTTCTCATGAGTGTGTTCGTTCTTGGCCATGAACACGCCTGATTCTGCGAGAAGTTCTAAGAATTGTGCCTCCAATTCTCTTCGAAGCGACCTCACTTCTTTCTCACATAAGTGATCTCTTAAGAGTTTTTCCACATAACTCTATTGAATCATTAAAAGTCGTATGCTTAACCTCCTTCATTCACTGTTTCAAAGGGTCGTTCCCTCACAGTAAACACCTTTATCAGTGCAGTTAGGTTGTCCCTTTGAACCTAGTTTTTGGAACTCCAGTCTGCATAAGTTGGGTTTCCTTTGCACCAACATTTTCTATCTGCATCAAACTCATCCTTCTTGATGAGCTTGCAACTAACTCTCAATTTAACCCTTTGGTTAGCGGATCCGCTAAGTTATCCTTTGACTTCACATAGTTAACAGTGATAACTCCAGTTGAGAGTAGTTGTCTAATGGTATTGTGTTTTCGACATATATATCTAGGCTTACCAATATACAGATGGCTTTGTGCCCGGCCAATTGCAGATTGACTATCACAATGTATGCAGATTGTTGGCACGGGTTTCGATCATCTCGGCACATCTTCTAAGAATTGTCGTAGCCATTCAACCTCTTCACCACATTTGTCAAGAGCTACAAACTCACACTCCATCATGGATGTGGTTATTACAGTTTGCTTAGAAGATTTCCATGAAATGACTGCACTACCAGAGTGAACACATAACTACTCATAGACTTTGAGTCTTTTATGTCAGATATCCAACTCGCATCGTTGTATCCTTCAATAACAACAGGATATCTCATATAGTGCAGTTCATTTCCACGAGTATATCTCAAGTACCTTAGTACTCTTGTTATTTCTTTCCAGTGCTCAACACCGGGATTACTCGTGTATCTACTCAGTTTGTTTACTGTGTAGGCTAAGTCTGGTCTTGTACAATTCATCAAGTACATCAGACTTCCAATCACCCGAGCGTACTCTACCTGAGAGATACTTTCTCCTCGATTTTTCGATAGATGTTGGCTAGTATCTATCGGCGTTCGTGCCAACACAGTATCACCATTGGTGAATTTCTCAAGAATCTTGTCCACATAATGGGACTGACTAAGAACAAGTCCTTCTGCTATTCTAAGAATTTTGATTCCTAGAATCACATCAGCTAGGCCCATGTCTTTCATGTCAAATCTTGAGTTCAACATGTCTTTCGTGGATTTGATTATCTTATCATTACTCCCAATGATAAGTATGTTATCTACATATAAGCAAAAGATGATAAAGTCATCTTCTATAGCTTTCGAGTGGACACATTTATCACATTCATTAAGTTTAAATCCACCTTCTCGCATGACATTATCAAATTTCTCATGCCACTACTTTGGAGCTTGTTTCAAGCCGTATAAAGACTTCACCAATTTGCAAACCTGGTTATTCTGTCCTGGCACAGAAAACCCCTCAGGTTGCTCCATGTAAATTTTCTCTTCTAAATCTCCGTTTAGAAAGGCCGTCTTTACATCCATCTAATATATTTCCAGGTTCCATAGAGCAGCAATAGCCAACAACACTCTAATGGAAGTTATTCTCGATACAGGAAAATACGTATCAAAGTAATCAAGGCATTCTCATTGTCGGTAACCTTTAATTACCAACTTGGCCTTATACTTGTCAATTGTGTCATCTAACTTTTTCTTCTTCTTGAAGATCCACTTGCAACCTAATGGTTTACTCCCCGGAGGAAGGTCCACAAGTTCCCAAGTGTGATTTTGCAAGATAGATTCTATCTCAGATGCAATTGCCTCTTTCCAGTGAGGTCCCTCAGAAGAGTTCACAGCTTCTGAGTAGCTTTGGGGCTCACCTTCCAGTATGAAAGTGATAAAATCTGATCCATAAGATTTTTCCACCCGAGCTCTCTTACTCCGCCGAGGCACAACCTCCACTGGTTCATCATCCTCTTCTTCTTCCTCTAGTATTTCCTCCACCCGTTTTGAGGAGCTAGCATCCTCTCGGGTCTTATATGGAAACACATGCTCGAAAAATGAGGCATTTCTCGATTCTATTATCGAGTTCTTGTGTATATTCGGTAATTGTGACTCATAAACACAAAATCGATATGCACTGCTGTTATGTGCATATCCAATAAATATGAAATCAACAGTTTTTGGTCCTATCTTAACCCTTTTCGGATCAGGCACCAAAACTTTGGCAAGACACCCCCACACTCACAAGTATTTGTAGGATGGTCGTCTTCCATTCCAAAACTCAGAAGGGCTCTTATCTATTTTCTTCCGAGGGACCTTAGTTAAAAGGTAATTAGCTGTTAACACATCTTCCCCCCACATGGAGTCTGGCAGTCCAAAGCTCAATAGAAGAGCATTCATCATCTCCTTAAGAGTTCGATTCTTTAGCTCAGCAATCCCATTCTGCTGAGGGGTATAAGGAGCTGTTGTTTCGTGTCTGATCCCATGTTCAGCACACAACTCAGCGAATGGTGATACATATTCACCACCTCGGTCACTTCGAACCACCTTAATCTTCTTATTAAGTTGGTTTTCAACCTCATTCTTGTAGAGAACGAATTTCTCTACAGCTTCATCCTTGCTTTTGAGAAGATACACATAACAATATTTTGTGTTATCATCTTTAAAAGTAATGAAGTACCGATTCCCACCACGTGTCGGTGTACCTTTAAGGTCACATACGTCGGTGTGAATTAGGCTGAGTGGTTCGTTGCTTCTTTCAACATGTTGAAAGGATGACCTTGTCAACTTCGCTTCAACACAAGTCTCACACTTGTGTTTTGGGTCAAGGTGGAATGTCGGTATGCTTTGCATGTTTATTAATCTACAAATCACATCGTAATTCACATGTCCTAGTCTACCATGCCATAAACACGAAGACTCAAGCATATAAGTGGAAGAGCTCTCAATTTATTTATCTTAGGCCTAATGGCCATTACACTGAGCTTAAATAGCCCATCAGATACATAGCTTTTATACAAACATTCCCTTCTTTGACAGAACAACTCTGTCTGACTCAAACACAATGCGAAAGCCATGCTTGCTTAATAATGAACCGGACACTAGATTCTTTCTAATCTCCGGAACATACAACACATTGGTCAGAGTGAGGTCCTTGCCCGAGGTCATCTTCAGCACCACTTTCCCTTGGCCCATGATGTCCGAGGTTGCCGAGTTCCCCATGAACAGCTTCTCTCCACTAATTTCTTCAAAATTGTGGAGCAGCTCCTTATTGCAACACACATGTCTGGTGGCTCCAGTATCGATCCACTATTGCCGCGGGTTTGAACCCACCAGGTTCAACTCAGAGACCACGGCACAGAGGTCTTCCATTTCTGGTCCCTCGTTCAGATTGGTCTCCTGCTTCTTTTTCGGTTTCTTGCATTCTGAAGATTTGTGGCCAACTCGGCCATAGTTGTAGCACTTCCCAGAGAACTTCCTGGTGATGCCTCCTCTGGGTCCCAGCTTGGAAGATTTGGAATTCTTCCATTTCGAGCTTTGTCTATGCTTGACCACGTTGGCTTTCACAGTAGCCTGAGTTAACATATTTCTCTCTGAACCCTTGTTGTCTTCTTCGATGCGAAGTCTAACAACGAGTTCCTCCACGTTCATCTCCTTCCGCTTGTGCTTCAAGTAGTTCTTGAAATCCTTCCAGCTGGGGGGCAGCTTCTCAATGATGGTTGCTACATGGAAGGTTTCACTCAGAATTATACCTTCTGAGTGGATCTCATGTAGGATCACCTGAAGCTCCTGGACTTGGCTGATCACTGTCTTGGAGTCAACCATCTTGTAGTCCAGGAATCAGCCCACGATGAACTTCTTGGCCCCTGCATCCTCCGTTCTGTACTTCTTGTCCAAGGACTCCCACAGCTCCTTAGCCGTTCTCTTCGTGTTGTACACAGCATACAGCGAGTCAGCCAGGTAGTTGAGGATGTAGTTTCGGCATAGGTACTCAGAATGAGACCAAGCCTCCACCTCAGCAATCTCAGCTTGCTTGGGAGGGCCCTCGGTCAAGAACCGAGCCAGATTGAGCGTGGTCAGGTAGAAGAGCATCTTCTGCTGCCACCTCTTAAAGTTCAACCCAGTGAACTTCTCTGGGTTTTCCCCATGGTTGATCGGGACATTCCCGATCGGGGCGGAGGGAGCCTGGTGATGAGTCTGTTTCACCTCAACACGTTCCGTGACCATCTCAACAGAATCAAGTCTGTTTCAAGATTGTAGGAGGAAATGTACTCTTTTTCGAAGAGTTTACAATAAATTGAAATTACAAACAATAATTCCAACTTATCTGTTGAGTGGCCCGAGCTGCTTTTCCCAAACTGCAGTCTCCCGAGCCGAATTCTCGAGCTCCAGACCAGGTGTCCTGAGCTCCAGACCAGGTGTCCTGAGCTCCAGACCAGGTGTCCTGAGCTCCAGACCAGGTGTCCTGAGCTCCCGAGCAGGTGTCCCGAGCTCTCGACCAAGTCTCCTGACCCGACCAGTGTCTCACGAGCTCCCGAATCGAGCTCCGGAGCAATATGTCCCGAGCTCCCGAGCCAAGCTCCCGAGTTTCTGAGCAGTAGTCGGGCGTCTCCCGACCGACCAGGAATTTGTTGAGGCCTGCGCAGCGCAGTTTCCTTGAAACAGATTTGTCCTCCTCCGGCGGTGCTTCGAGGCTCAGATAGACGTCTGTCTCTCAGGATACAACAGCCGAACCACGGGCACAATGGAGCACTCGTTGCTCGTGGCGAACTAAGGATGTACCCGAACGCTACCAATAGAGGTCAGGAACGAGGTGGAGCGGAAGAGAATTTCTTTCTCTGTCTGTTTGTCTGTGTCTTTTGTTCTCGGTCACACAACCCCTTTATATAGGCTCAGACCCCCACAGTATTCAATGACGAATTAATCGTCAATTACTGCCAATTAACCGGCCAGATCTGAACGCCTCGGGGTTACTGATTTTGCATTAATCAAAAGTTAATGCACTAGTTACATTTGAGCAAAAACAATTTAGCAAAATGTTGGTTCATCTGCTTGGACAAATTTTGCCCCGATCGGTCGGACATTCGATGCGTGCAGGTCGTGCATGCACACGAGTTCACTTGGTTCAGTACAAATTCGGGCCCTGGATTTGCACCCCCCTGCGCACCCACGCGTGAGAGAGAGCCTCTCCCCTAGCATTTGTTCACAACTAACATGCTTGTGAAACAATATAAACCAACCATTTTGCCTTAAAACTCCTAATGTGGGACTAAAGTCCCACTCACAAAGGAGTCTCTTTATTCTCCACCTCACTTTCTACTCACTAGAAAGTCCCACCACCTCCCTTTCCATTCACATGATATCCAACAGCTTTGTATGTCGGAATTCCTCGGCGGCCGGATGCTTGACATGTTCCTCCCTATCCGACGGGCTCAATCATTGTACGACAAGTCCAAGGAAGGAAGAACCACCGACGACGTGAGTGGAGAGCTTTCAAGGTTTGTCAACAATGTGATCTCCGGATGATGATGAGCCACAGATCCTGGAAATCTAAGGGAGAGTCGGAGGAGATCAAGAAGATGGTGGATGAGAAAATTGATTTGATCGGCACGCTCAAATTGGCGGATTATATTCGAATCTTCAAATTTTGGGATTTACAAGGTCTAGATAAGAGGATGGAGAACGTCCACCGGTGGTTCGATGACATGATGGAGAGGATCTTGAGGGAGGAGGAGGTATCGAAGGGAAAACTAGGAGATGGAATCAAGGATTTTCTGGATATATTGATGGATACCCCAAAGGATTCTTGTGCAGAAGTGAAACTGACAAAGGAAAAAATAAAACCCTTCGTGCTTGATGTCTTCGCCGGTGGAACTAGCTCCTCAGTCACCACCGCCGTGGAATGGGCATTGGGGGAATGGAACCTGATAGTTTTACTCTTGGGCTCTCTCAATGAAAATATCTTTTTCTTATAAATTCATGATTTTTTCCATGTGTTTTCAATGTGAGACTATATTTGCAACCTTGCAACCCCAACTATCCCCCTCAAGCAAAGGATCATAGGTCTTCTCAAGTGGAAAATCTTTCCGTTTGATGTCCGATCCTCAACCTACCAGAACTTTCTGTCTCTCGGTTCACCCGATCTACTAGGACTTCATTGCCTAGTTGCAACTAGAACTTCTCTGTCTGGTGTCTGATCCTCTTGATCAAGACACGAGAGCTCATACTTTCTTTGTTCAAGGCTTAACCCACATTGTTCCATTAGACCATAATTTTTGTGCACAGTCGATGGTTAGAGTTTCTGGTAGTCCAGATTCTGATACAAATTGTATTTGCTATTTGTTTTCCCTAACTTAAACATATTGCCAAACATCAAAAAAGGGGAGATTGTTGGGGCAATATATGGTCCGGAGTAACCATGTGTTTTGATGTTTGGGCAAAGGGTTTAAGTTAGGATTACCTTTGTGTTTGATATGTGTATTTAAGTGTGCAGGTTTTCAGGATACACATGGACTTAGCTGGACGGCTTCGGGTCCGGTGAAGGATGGTGTGAGGAGGCAAGTCGTGGGCTTGTATGCATCCGAGGGACTGTGGACAAAGCAGGGACGATGAGCTGAGGGAAGTGAACTTCGAGGCATACGCGAAGGATGACATGAGGGGATGAGTTGTGGGCTTGCATGCATCCGAGGGACGAAAGCCAAAGTCGAAGAAGGCTTGAAGGCAACAGATCAAGGATGTTGGATGAAGAGTCAGCTAAGACGTGAGAGTTCGAGTGCTGGGAGAAATGTACTCAGGAAATCCTAGGGTTCGAGTGCTGAGAGAAATGTACTCGGGGAAGGGAAACCTTAGGTGTAAGGGTAGACCAGTCGACTGATCCTGGAACAGTCGACTGATGGCAGCTAAAATTCGAACGTTGGGTTGTAACATTCAAATGCAAGTGGGACCAGTCGACTGGTAACGATCTTCTCAACAAAGAACTCTATTTAAGAGAGCTCGATTTTGGCTGAGACTTCTTGACGAAATTGATTTTGGTTAAAGGTCAATTAGTAGTCTAAGAGCTCAGGAAGGTGTTGCGGGTTGTGGCGAGGTTTCTCCACCCACAAGGAGCTACATGAGCTAGCCGGAGGTCTTCCGGGGAGTCATCCACCGACGGATTGGGATCGTCCACCTTACGGACATCCGTGGAGTAAGAGCTTCATCTCCGAACCACGTAAATTGGTTTGTCTTCTTAGTTGTTAGTTTTAGTTTAATTGTATTTCCGCTTGAGCACTAACAACGTGTAGGTAGAAAATCAAAAAGGTACTATTCACCCCCCTCTAGCTAGAACGCCAAGGTCCCAACAAATCAGACATCACCTCCCCTGTATGACGGACAATCGAAAACTTTTATATATACGCATCTCACACATAATAATAGCACAGTCACACTCGGCTGGCTTTTACACAATCACAACCACACAGTTAAATAGTATAACTGACAAATAATAAACATAATAAATAAATCTCCATAAAACCAACGTAGCAAATCAAAATCCAACAGAAGAAAATAAATACTCGACTAAAGAAAAGTCAAATATCACCCAAAATAATAACAAAACCAAAACGACACTGATACGATAGAAACTACGAAAGTACGAAGACATATAAAAAAATACTACTCAAACGGGAAGATAGACAGCTGGATCCTCTCCTGGTAGAACGAGACACAACAATCAACTACCTGAAACAAAAAGGAGAACGAGGGGTGGTGAGTTCCGGGTGAAACTCTGCGGATATAAGAATAGATAAATGCATGGTATATAAAAGGGTAAAACAAGCATGAAGAAAACCAAAGGTATACATTCTTAGAAATAAAGAACATAAACTAAATGCGTCTGTACGAACAAAATATTCTTGAAACCCGTGTAACACGTAAGGCAAAATCAAAAATCCCCCCTAACACCTCAATAAACTGCTAATATTGCCGAACAGATTCAGATCATATAATAAATGCAAATCATAACTATATATGCATTTCAATCAAATGCAACAATCATAACTCAAACAAGTGCAGCAAACACAAGCAAATGTACAATGCATAATATGTGCATGATGTCATGACCTGTACTGTACACACACCAACCACCGCTATATTTGGTAGGTTAATTGGACAATATACAAGCACCCAACACCTGTGGCTATGCAAATACACCACAACATCTGTGGGCCCTGAATGAAAAATCCCAAAACACCTGGGGAGTATCAACTATTTGCACACAACTCTAACTGAGCATGGCACAACTGAAAAATACCCGACGATCTGTCTCAACCACAAGGGAGCCAGTGGTCGTTGACCTGCAAATGATGCATGATGCATGCCACTAATATGCACAACCTCAATCAAACCAAAACCAAGCAACAATACAAAACGAAAACACAATCAACACCAAGTTTGTAAGTACACCAGGTTGGTTTTGATGTGACCAACCGATTTAAGTTAGGTTATGGTATGTTTAATCCCTGTGTCTAAGTGTACAGGAACTTAGGAGTGCAAGAAGTCGAGTAGAAGACGCAACGGTCGAAAAGGATGGCACGGAAAGGTAGGCACAGGCTCGGTGCATCCGAGGGACGCGAAGCTCTGCGGAAGAGTATGTCGGTGGAGCGAGGAGGACATGCGCAGCGTCCGAGGGACGAGAAGCCGGGAGGAAGGACGCTCGAGGGGCGAAAGGTCAGAGTCGGACTCGGATGAGCCAAACTCCGGTTAGCCGAAAATCACCCAAGAAGACCGGAAGACAGACTGGAGAATGGTCAGCGGTTACTGACCAAAATAGCAACTGTCAGGCACTCATGAGCATACAGGTGGCTGGGTTGTTGGGCGCTCGAGCACTAGGCGCCCGAGCACTCGAGCACCAGGCGCCCGAGCACTCGAGCGCCCCTGTGCTATCAGGCGCCCGAGAGGCTAAGTTTAGCTGTTTGCGAACATTGCTTTCTAGATAAGCGCAAGGCCACGTGTCAAGCGCCCTACAAGTTCCACGTCAGCAAACAGATAACTGCTACCGGGGCTATAAATAAACCCCTAAAGCTCAGTTTCATTCAACCAATGCATTCCAAGCATTAGCAAACAAGTTGAGCATAATTTCTCTTTTTTCTTCTGAGCTTTCCACGTGTAAGAGGCTTCTCCGCCCAAAGGAGTTATATTTAGGAGAAATGAGTTATATTCAGCCTTGGATTAGCAACCTCCCCGGTTGCAAAACAAGTAAATCTGATTGCCTCTTTATTTATTGTTTGCTTTATTTATATGTGATATTTGTATCTTAACTAACACCTTTTGCCGACCTTCGATCACCCTCAATTAGTATCAGAACAAGGACGCTCCAGAAGGACTAATCGCCACCTGAAGCAACATCAAAATGGTCGGACCAGTCATCTACCCGCCAAAGTTCGAGGAGGAGTTCGCGAGTTGGAAGCGCAAAATGTAGATTATTTTCAAAACTGATTTCAATTTAATTTTAATAATAAAAAATGGTTTTGTAGCTCCGAAGGATGCCAACAACAAACACAAAGACAAAAGTCAGTGGACTAAGTAGGAACAGGTTGACTTTGTGACAAATGGAAAAGCAAAATACCATCTGCTGACCGTGCTCCTTGCACAAGTCAACCGAGTCGAAAACTGTCGATCGGCGTAGGAATTTTGGGAAAAGTTCCTTGAACTCCATGAAGGTACCTCCGAAGCAAAATTAGCAAAAAGAGATCTGCTTCGGAATCAACTCAGCAACCTTCAACTGGAAGAAGGAGAGTCAGTAGCACAACTTCATGCTAAGTTGAAGGAGCTGATGACAGAACTCGGCATACTCAGAGAATCGGTAAGCAATCGGGATGCGCAAAGGTACGCATTGAACGCCTTCCCAAGAACCCCTAACTGGATTTCAATAATCGACACCTACTATATCTCTAAGGACCGTGAGGTAAGTACCTTAGCGGAACTTTTTTCACTTTAAAACTTCACGAATCCAGATGTGCAGGACAAAGACAACCGGGCACCATCGCCCTAGGCACCAAAAGGATCCAACATGAAGAGAATTCTTCAGAAAATGATGAGAACGTAACATATATGGTAAGGAAGTTGTCTAAGTATTTCGAAACTAAAAAATTTAATAAGGCACAAGGTAAGAAGCAAAGGAAGATCCGATGTTACAACTGCAACTAGGAAGGACATGTGAAGGAAAACTTCCACAAAGAAAAGAACAAAGAAAAAGGGGCACAAAAGACAAAAGCACACAATTTAAAAGCGGCATGGGACGTGTCTTCATCGGAAGACTTAGATCTCGATGAACACGCTAGACTTGCTCTGATGGCTTCATACCAAGAAAATGAGAGCATCGATAAAGGGGGAGCCACCTCAGAGGACATCAACGAAGAAGGGGGAACTTCGGACTTCAAAACGAATATGGTAAGTGAGGTATGTTTACTACCTCTTGATCAGTTATACTTTGGAATAAAGAAAATAATAAAATCCTTATGCAAATTAAATACAGAAAATATAAATTTGAAAAACAATTATCATCATCTTGCCCACTAGAAATGTATGATAAATGAAAATGTGAAAATGAGAATTTGAAGATTCAAATTGAAAATTTGAAAAACTATTCATGTTCAAGAAATTCAAAATTTAATTATCATGGAAAACATAATTGGTACTACAGATTTAATAGGGGTCAAATTGTAAAAATTTCTAAATCAAATTTCTATCTAAGTTTTTAATAAACCCTGTTGGTAAAAATCTATATTGGGTTCCTCAATATATTTTAAACTGTTGATTTAAAAAAATGGGAGAAGCTTTTTTTAATCCTATCTATATTTTTGATTTTTTTAAACCAAAAAATATATAATCGAATTTATTATGATTTTTCAAAAATGTTGGACAACTTATCTAAAGTTAATTCTTTAAAGCATTGTGCTAACCATATTTTCCCTTAACATTTTAAATTTTTGATGTGATCAAAGGGGGAGAAGGAATGTTAAGTTAAGAGGTAGACTTTAATTTCAGTTTTTTTAACGCTTGCATTATTATATAATTATTCTTGTTTTTTATTATTTGTTTACATTAACTTAACTCAGATTGATACACATCAAAAAGAGAGAGATTGTAAGTATCCCAGGTTGGTTTTGATGTAATCAACCGATTTAAGTTAGGTCCTGGTGTGTTTAATCCCTATGTCTAAGTGTTCAGGAGCTTAGGAGCGCAGGAAGTCGAGCGAAAGACGCAGCAGTCGAGAAGGATGACACGGAAAGGTAGCCGACGGACTCGGTGCATCCGAGGGACATGGAGCTCTGCGGAAGAGTACATTGGTGGAGCGAGAAGGATGCGGGCGGCGTCCGAGGGATGAGAAGCAGGGAGGAAGGATGCTCGAGGGGCGAAAGGCCGAAGTCGGGTTCGGGTGAGCTAACTCCGGTTGGTTGAAAATCACTTAAGAAGACAGGAAGATAGGCTGGAGAATGGTCAGCGGTTGCTGACAAAAACAGCAACTGTCGGGATCCAGTGAGCATACGAGCGCCTGGGTTGTCGGGCGCCCGAGCACTAGGCGCCCGACCACTCGGGTGCCCCTGTGCTATCAGGCGCCTGAGAGGCTAAGTTTAGCCGTTTACGAATGTTGCATTCTGGATAAGCGCAAAACCACGTGTCAGGCGCCCAAGACCTCTCGGGCGCTCTACAAGTGCCATGTTAGCAAACGGATAACTGTTACCGGGGTTATAAATAGACCCCTGAAGCTCAGTTTCATTCAACTAATGCATTCCAAGCATTAGCAAACAAGTTGAGCATAATTTCTTTTTCTTTTTCTGAGCTTTCCACGTGTAAGAGGCTTCTCCACCCGAAGGAGTTATATTCAGGAGAAACGAGTCATATTCAATCTTAGATTAGCAACTTCCTCGGTTGCAAACCAAGTAAATCCAATTGCCTCTTTATTTATTATTTGTTTTATTTATTTATGATATTTGTGTCCTAACTAATATCTTTGTTAAGTTAAAAACAAAAGATTGAATTTTCTTTTATAGGGGCAATTCGCCCCCCTCTTGCCAACCTTCGATCACCCTCAATGGTAAATAAACATGTACTAATCTACTGGGTAGAGTTATCTAATGTCAACCAAACCCTAAATACATCAAATGATTATTTTACAGTACACGTGCACACGCGACACTTTTTAGATCAGAAGCCAAGAGATGAGACTGTATAACTGAACATTTTAGAATACTACTCAAAGGTTAACAAAGAATAAGTATCAAGCAAGAAAAATAAGGCAAATAGATTTAAGGTAAAGCAATCTACTCAGATAATAAAACAACCATGCATTTAAGATAAACAAATCTATAGGAATTAAGGAAGAAGTACGCACCTTTAATATAGATCGTGTTAACCGTCTTCAAGTCTGTGAGATCATCTTCCTCGTCTAGATGCTCATATCAAGTTCGAACCCTACACATCAAGGATACGAAGATAAAACTAAAAATATATCATTTAATTAATTAATTAATCGATCTATTAATTATTTAATTGACTTCCTAATTAATTCATTCCTTAATTAACTAACCAATGCATTAGTTAACCCCTGTACGACGGGCAATCTAAAATTTATACATACACATACCTCAACCATAACAATATAGCTCAGCCACACTCGGCTGACATTTACACAAGCACAATCAAGCAGATAATTATTTTGAATAATAAACATAATAAACTAAACCCCAGTAAAATAATTGCAGAAGATCAAATCCAACAGAAATAAGTAAATACATGTCTATAGAGAAACAAACACCTTCTAAAACGAAACAATACTAACACGACCCAATACGATAAAACACGACGAGAGAATAAAAATGGAAATAACCAACTCAAGACTGGGGACTGGCAGCTGGATCCTCTCCTGGCGTCATGAGACGCGACTATTGACTACTTGAAACAAAAAGGAGAATGAGGGGTGGTGAGATCTAAGTGAAACTCTGCAGGTATAAGAACAGATAAATGCATAGTATATAAAAGGGTAAAACAAACAATAAGAAAATAAAGGTATACAGTCTCCGGAATAAAGAACATAAATAAAATACATCTATACAAAAAAAACATACTTGAAAACCATGTAACAAGTAGGGGCAAAATCAGAAATCCCCGTTAACACCTCCATAAATAGCTAATACTGTCAAACATGTACAGATCATATAATAAAATGTAAATCATAATCGTATATGCATGTCAATCAAATGCAATAAACATAGCTCAAATAAGTGCAGTAAACACAAGCAAATGCACAATGTATAATATGCGCATGATGTCATGACCTGTACTGTACATACATCAACCACCGCTATATTGGGTAGATTGAGTGGACAAGATACAAGCGCCAAGCATTTGGAGCTATGCAAATACACCACAACAACTGTGGCCCTAATATGAAAAATCCTGAAACACATGTGGGGACTCCAAACACTGGGGAGTATCAACTATTTGCACACAATACCAACCGAGTGTGGCACAACAAGAAAATATACCCGACGACCCATCTCAACCACATGGGAGCCAGTGGTCATCGACCTGAATACTATGATGTATGTCACTAATATACACAACCTCAAACAGATCCAAAACATGCAATCAATACGATAAGAAACACAAATAACACCAAAGTAAATAAACATGGGCTAATCTACTAGATAAGATTTATCTAATATCAATCAAACCCTTGATAGGTCAAATGAAATTCTACAGTACACGCATACAAGCGGTACTCTTTGGATCAGAAGTCAAGAGATGAGACTGTATAACCGAACAATTTGACTTACTATACTCAAAGGTCAAGCAAGAATAAGTACCTAGAAAGAAAAATAAGACAAATAGATTTAAGGGTAAAGTAATCCTACTGAGAAAGTAAAACGACCATGCATTTAAGGTAACCGAATCTACAGGAATCAAGGAAAAAATACCCGCCTTAAATGATGAATGTATCCAAGTAAACTTCACATCCAAGTGCTTAATTGTTTCAAATCAAAATCCTGTATCAAAAATCTAATTTAAGCCACTGTATTAAATAACACTTATCTACGCTTAACTAACCTTCAACTTACATGATCAGATCTACACCAAAATTAGTCTCATTATTAAACCCAAGGATCTAATCCACACTTACCCTAAAAGTAGCTCACGGAAACAATGGAAACTCAAGGGAAACATCTAATCAAGCTAATCTACCCAATTAGAAACAAACCCCAAACTGTGACCCATTACACAATTACATCGTACAACAACAAAATAATTGCCACCTTGAGAAGCTCAATGGCTGCATCATCACCAAACAGCCACAACCCAGAACGATATAGATTCCTACAGAATGGCAATTAAACCCAAATATCTTACTGCTCAATGGACACCCATAACAGAACATAGCAACCCAAAGAAATTACAGATCCTTCTACAATTGATCTAACAACTTCGTACCATCAATTGATTCAAGGAAGTATTAATACACAACTAAACCGTACCCAAGACTTGCGCCGACACTCCCTGCTGCTCCGATTCAGAGATCTCGTGAGAGGACGAGGAAACCTGACCGATGTTGGGTGAAGGGAGATCGGCACTTGGGGAGGAAGAAGTGGTGGTCGGCGGTTTGGATGGCGTCGAGGATGAAGGCCACGTTCTGAGATCGAAAGAGGACGACGATCGGCGGGGATCAACTTCACCTGAAGAGGACTCGCGAGGCTGCAGTTTGTGGCGTCGGCAAAAGCAAAGGTTTGGCGGTGAGGGGAGAGGAGAAGGCTTCGCTCGAGCTTGGCAAGGCGGCCCGGTTGCTTTGCGTGCGCGAAGAGGGGAGGGGAAAAGAGGAGTCGCCGCGATTGGCGTTGGTTAGGCCACGGGCGTGAGGAAGAAGCACGGCAGAAAACAAAGAGAAGAGATTTTTATATTTATATATATTTAAACTTTTCCTTAACAAACAAAAATATATATATATATATATATATATATATATATTTCGAAAATCAATTTTTTTTCCTTAAATAAATTGGAACTAACCCGTCTTACGCTCAATTATACCTGCAAACATTTCCATAATTCTAGAAAATTATTTCAAATTTTTTATAAAATTATTTTCATGTTTAAACTCCTATTTATGATGTTTATATTTATATATCTATAAATTATATTATTATTATTATATTATTAATTATCCGTATTTTACATCGCTAACCTGACTTTGAAATGCCAATAGCTGATCATTTCTGTCCAAGTGGCAGTTACGTATCTGCCATTAGGAACCGATCGTTTAATACGTCTACACAATTAAACAGACGTAACAAAAATGGACTCAAGTGGGAAAACATTGGCCTATCCTCTTGGTCTATTTTTCTTCTACGATCGTTTCTACATTGAATGTGCGCAAATCACGCTCGCATTTAATACAATTCGGCCTGAATTTGCATACACCTCGTGTGGGGGAATTATCCATCCATATTGAACAATAACAAAAATTATAATTCAATATAAGTAAGCTATCAAATTATTAAATTCTCAATATGAAAATAAACTCCTAAACTCCCAACCATATGATAGTGCTTTTTATTCATATCTCGGTGGACAATAATTAATTATTGTGCATAAATCAAGTTTGCATGCGAGTCAATTCAAGTGTTAAACATTTTGCAAGTGTTTCTGAATTTATTTCGATAATCAATAATTTTTTTTTATGAAATCAATCCAACTATATCCAAAATTTATCACTCAAAAAACTAAATACATATATTACAATAATAACATTTTGATAATCTATACATCATTATAAAAGCGATAGTGAGCGATTTCCAATCTGGCACGATGACAGCACAAATAATCAAAATTTTTAATTTTTCATGTACTATGATTTTTTCTCTTATATGCAAGGTGAGGCTCAAGATGGGGCTGGTTTGAAAATATCAGCCCCAACAAAGTGGCGTTGGTTTCTTGGTGGAGCTAGTTTGAAAAACTCAACTACATAAACTGAACTGGTTTTTCAAACCATTCCCATCTTGTATATAGGAGAGAAAAAAATTATAATGCATGCAGAGAGAAGGATTAAAATTTAATTATTTGCACTATTATTGCGCCAGATCAAAAATCGCTCACCGCTACTTTTATAATGATCTGCAAACTACCAAAATTATATATATATATATATATATATAATATATATATATAATATATATATATATATATATATACTCCCACGTTTTTTCCAACAGATCTGTCCGACGATATTAATCATGGACAGAGGCATTTCATCTAACATTGACACTTACAGAGGCGGCCTAAGCGGATTGAGTGCTATGCCGCTGAGTTGGTGAAGTTGCTTGATGGATGAGTTCTCGAGTGTTGCGCACCAAGAGGCAAAGGCACCAAGATCATGTGTCAAAGCACCACGGCCTAAGCGGATTGAGTGCTATGCCGCTGAGTTGGTGAAGTTGCTTGATGGATGAGTTCTCGAGTGTTGCGCACCAAGAGGCAAAGGCACCAAGATCATGTGTCAAAGCACCACGAGCGCAAGATTGAGCCGGAGCTCTAAGAGGCCAAGTACTGAAGGCTCGAGAGCCTGACACTGAGTCTAAGTGTCAACTATTGAGTGGTCAAGTGTTGAGGTTGAGGACCCAAGTCGAGAGCCAATCACCCCAAGTGCTATGTTCTTGAGTGCCAAGTCCATTGTGAATGCGCGCAAGTAGGGGTTTCAAAATGAACCTGGCTCGATGATATGAGTCGACCCAAAAAAAATTATGTTCAGGTTGGAAATTTTTGAATTCAGGTCGAGTTCGGTCGGGTTTGAGTTAGAGGATTTTCAGATTGAAAATTTTCGGGTTGGATTCAGGTTAACCCGAATTTAGGTTTTTTTGAAGTTAAATCAAATTTTATTATGAAAATTTAGATGTTTTTGTGTATATTAATATTAATGTTACTATGATAATGACCGAGTTAGGTTACTGAGAAAATAAATGTTAAGTTCCTCTTGATCCTGAGCAGGTCTTTGAGGCCTTGGGTGGTTTGAGAGGGATGAATTAAGGGCGAGGCAGGTAAGTGTCTATTGCCGGAACCTTATAGAAGTTAATTAAATGACTATTTGACTAGGTATAGAGATTGAAACTCGAAAAAACTAAGACTACTCATTTCACTGCGCATGAAAAACTACTACATGGGCCACATTCAAATTACTTTCATATCATGCTCATCAAAAAATTATTTGGTAGAATTAGACTAATTCACTAAGGATGATGAATATGATGCATTATATCGATACATAAGTTTAGATTGCAGGCTTTTACTTGAGGACAAGCAAATGTTTAAATCTAAAAGTGTGATGTGCACAGATTATATATGATTTTATGTTTTATTTGACGCACATCTACTTGTATATCATGAGCATAATCTAATTTATTGCACTCTATTTCTTTATGACTTCGTTACTATTACTTCCTTTTGTTCGGAGATATGCTCCTTGTTTATTTTTATTGACAGGACGTGATATCAACGTGTAACAGCTATAACATGTAGCAGCTATTCTACAATGGCTACTACACGCACTACAAGAATTTTTGCAATCAACAACGCCCAATCGACAACGTTTTTTAAAAAAAACGTTATCTTTTTTTGTTTTACAACGTTTTTAGTGAAAAGCGTTGTCTATGTGTTTTACTTTTTAATAACGACAACGTTTTATAATGATGCGATGTGCTTAGTGTTGTGGTTTCGGATGAAAGACAACGCTGTTACAAAAGCGTTTTTTAAAAGCGTTGTCGTATTTCCCGCTAAAATAAAAAACACATCCGCGCTCATTGCCAAACCTCGGCAGCTCGCGAAAAATCTCTCCGCGCTTCTTTTCTCCGCGAAATATCTCCCTCCACCTCCCTCATTGCCACCTCCCTCTCCTCTCCTCTCCACGAAATCGACATTGTGTACGATCTAGTGAACATACATCTTCTCCTAGCTCACCACCAAGAAGTATCCTCCACGAGCTCTTCGTCCGTCGAGTGGAAACTGAACCCCAGCGGCAGCATCACGACGCTCGCCACTACCCTCTCCATCTCTCTCTCTCGCAGTCGCCGACGTTCTGACTCTGTGGCGGTCAGATTTCAAGCTTCTGCTGGTGACACTCGGGGAGAAGGGGGTTGCAAATTACTACACCAAGGTACATCCTCCTCGAATCACACTTCTCTCTTACCGCTTTGGGAGTAAGATCGATAGATTCTAAAACCCTAGGCATTTTCTAGTTTAGGGTTTCCGAAATCCTTAAGGGTTTCTGAAATGGAACCATTAACAGCCAGCCTTGAACATCTTAATATGTTTCTAGCATGTTCAATATGGCAAAAATGACCATAGTTACGTAAACTCTGTCTACCTCAACATCCACCTTGGCCTTGTGTTTGAGATGAACACTCAAGATAATCTATTGCTTAGATTAGCAACTCATTGATTATTGTTGATAAATTAAAGGAGATTCCATACTTTGGTACATTGAAGATCATATTGTTTCAATGTTGTAACGAACAAAAGTTATAGTTGTTTTAGTTCAAATATTTGAGTTTCATCCTTCACCGATATATTATTTCTCTTTAATTCCTAATAAATATATTAGATTATATGAATCATTCTGATAAAATTTCTGCTTTTGTAGGTAGGCATAAAAAGCAAAACTACTGATATACAGTCAAAGTTGACAAGTGTTATTCTTGTTGACGCGGACAAGAACCAAGTTACTTTCAAGCTCTGTATGACTGTTGAATCATGCATACCTTTTTTTTTTAAAAAAATATGCATAATGTTGATCATATGCATCTCTTTCCAGATGTCAAGTGAGTTCAGTTTCCCCTTGTTTTCCTTCTATTTTGTGTGCGGATCTTCTCCCTTGACTAATAGAATGAGTTCTATTTTCAGTACTAATAAGCCATACATATTTTAATATTTGTCCATTTGATTATAGAATTTTATTATTGAAAAAAACTTATGAATCATTCAGCCATAATAATCTTTAGCTGCTTGCAGCTATATTTCAACGAGTGTCTTACTTCCGATTATGTAATCTTTCTGTAGTACTAAATTATCAATGTATCATATTGGATAAACTTCATCCCTGCAATTTCTTAGTGACCAATGCAGCAGCAAATTTCATCACTATTTGGTTTCCTATGCTGGTTGTGGAGTCCATCTCTAAGACTGCAGAGTTAGTCGATTCCAAATTGGTCAGTCTTGGTTAAGATGGTGCTTAATCACAATAACAAGTATAGACTAAACAGAGGACTAAAAGAGGGAAGTAAGAAGAAATCAAGATAAGAAAATGAAGATGCAACATCACATAGATGAAAAATTGCATATATTAACTTTTTTTCCTCTGGCATTTAATACTCATAACCTAACAAACAAGGATGATCTTACAATAATTCATTTTACTGTCTTTTCTCTGTCATGGATCCTCTTGGTGTCTAACCACCATCATTTTTTTCCGTTTCACTGTAGCTTACTCTTCTTGGATGCTATAATCAGCTAAAAGGCTATATAAGACTGCCTTTATTGTATTTTGCCAATTCTAAGTCAATCACCTAAATCTATACGGTTTTGGATACTATGTCAATATAAATCAGTGGTACTAGGGTCAGCTAACACAATATCCAATTGTGTATTACTACATTATTTACTTCCTATGTTTTGTTAATCATACAGCTACATACAAATTTGATTAATTGTTTGAATATTTTGTTACTATCTCACACTATTGTTTGTGTTAATATTTTAGATTTATTAATTACAGTTCCTTTTTAGGTATTAGCTCATCGTTGATTTATTAGTTAAAACAAGAATGGACAAAGAATGGATGTCAAAGGATAGACTATCCCGTGAATATGAGAATGGAGTTGAGGCTTTCTTGATATTTGCATTGGAAAACAGTAATGATCCGAATATGGGAATATCTTGTCCATGTGCAAAATGTGGTAATCTAAAGAAGAAAAATATACAAACTATAAGGGCACATCTGTATTGTAACGGTATAGATATGACATATCATACATGGATATGGCACGGCGAAAGATCTACGATAGGGATTTCACAAAATGAAATTGATCCAGTAGGGCCTAGAGAATATGTTCGTGATGAACCAATAAATATGGTTCATGATATATATGATAGTTATGCTGAGAATCCAACCCAATTCAACAAGTTACTTGAAGACGCCGAGAAACCTTTATATCCTGGATGTACTAAATTTACAAGGTTATCTGCAATTGTGAAATTATTCAACTTGAAGGCCAAATATAGTTGGAGTGATAAAAGTTTCACTGATCTACTCAGTTTGTTAGGAGAAATACTTCCTGATGACAATGAATTGCCTTTATCTTTGTATGATGCAAAGAAAAGCTTATCTGCATTAGGGATGGATTATGTAAAAATTCATGCTTGCCCTAATGATTGTATCTTATACCGGAAGGAGTATGAGAATTTAACCAATTGCCCTACTTGCGGGATGTCGAGGTGGAAGTTGGGCTAAAAAAGTACGATAAAGGAAGGAGTTCCTGCAAAGGTTTTGTGGTACTTCCCTCCTATTCCAAGATTTCAAAGAATGTTTCGGAATAAAGATATATCTAAGCAGTTGACTTGGCATGCGGAAGACAGACTTTGTGATGGATATTTGCGCCATCCAGCTGATACACCTTCTTGGAAAACAGTTGATTGCAAGTGGCCAGATTTTGGTATTGAGTCAAGAAATCTCAGATTAGCTATATCAGCTGATGGGATGAATCCCCATGGTTTAATGAGTTCTGCATATAGTTGTTGGCCAGTTTTAATGATTACTTACAATCTTCCTCCATGGTTGTGTATGAAGAGGAAATTTATGATGCTCACATTGTTAATTTCTGGTCCCAAACAGCCGAGAAATGATATTGATGTTTACTTAGCACCTTTAATTGATGACTTAAAAATCTTATGGGATATAGGTGTCGAAGCATATGATGCATATCAGCAAGAAACATTCCTGCTTAGGGCTATCTTGTTATGGACAATCAATGATTTTCCTGCATATGGGAACATGTCTGGATGTATTGTTAAAGGATATCATGCATGTCCGATTTGTGGTGAAGAAACCTATTCAACAAGGTTGAAGCATAGTAGGAAAATGTCTTATACATGTCATAGAAGGTTTCTACCAGCAACTCATCCTTATCGAAGGCAACAGAAGGCATTTAATGGGAAGCAAGAGTTGAACCCGGGACCTAAACCATTAAGTGGCGATGAGGTTTTTGAAAAAGTTGAAAGAATTAATTGTCATTGGGGAAAAATGAGTAGGAAGTCTCAATCGAATGATGATGTAAAATCATGTTGGAAAAAAAAATCAATATTCTTTGAACTTGAGTATTGGAAACATCTACACATTCGACATGTTCTTGATGTGATGTACATTGAAAAGAATGTATGTGAAAGTCTTATCGGAACGTTACTTGACATTCCAGGAAAAACAAAGGATGGAGTAGCAGCGAGATTAGACCTTTTGGAAATGAATGTAAGGACAGATTTGGCACCAAGGATGGGGGAGAAGAAAAATTTTTTGCCAGCAGCATGCTATACACTTAGTAAGGATGAGAAAAGAAAAATTTTGAATTCGTTGTATGGAATACAACTTCCATCATGTTACTCATCCAATGTTAAAAACCTGGTGCCGTTGAAGGACTTGAAACTTGTTGGCCTTAAGTCACACGACTACCACGCTTTAATTCAACAATTGCTTCCAGTGGTGATACGTGGAGTTTTGCCCAAACATGTCAGAGTCACTATCACTCGCTTATGTTTCTTCTTCAATATGTTATGTAATAAAGTGATAGATGTCTCAAGATTGGATGATATGCAAAAAGAGATTGTGACAATATTGTGTTTACTTGAAAAGTATTTTCCCCCTTCATTTTTTGATATAATGATTCATTTAACTGTTCATCTAGTGTGGGAGGTGAAACTATGTGGACCAGTTTGGTATAGGTATATGTATCCATTTGAAAGATACATGAAGATTTTGAAGGGTTATGTGCGAAATCGCAATCGACCTGAAGGGTGTATGGCTGAATGTTATATTGCTGAAGAGGCTGTCGAATTTTGCTCATACTATCTGTCTAGTGTGCACACAATTGGGATCCCATCAAGTCATCGACAAATAGAACTTACTCAGCCTTTATCAGGTGCAGTAGTCTGCTCCACTACTCACGATGAGTTGACGCAAGCACATCGTTACGTATTGGCAAATGATGATGAGATTGATATCTATATCGAGTAAGAAATCTAACTTATTAATATTTTAATGTGGGTTTGCTTACGTTCTATTGGTTTTTTAATACCAAATAATTTGATTAGGGAACATATGGCGTATTTGAATGAAAATTTTCCTCGTAAGGCTAAGTCCAAGAAGTGGTTACAAGATGAGCATAATCGAACGTT
>JAGFNQ010006926.1:58623-188946 GCA_024364735.1 Boesenbergia rotunda
AAATTAATCTTGTTGCTGTAAATTTATCATATTGCTGTGCTTTTATCGTTTAATTTATCATGTTGCTGTGAGTTTATGCATGTCGCTAACTACAACTTATGTTGCTCAGTATAAGTTGTTACAGATCAATGGCATCTACTAAAGCAAGTTGTGAAGGTGGTCAGTCAGTTCGGAAGAGTAAAAGAATAAGCCAAATTGCTAAGTTGGAGAATAAGGGCAAAGAAGTCAGAATAGATGACATTGAACAGAGTTGCGAGGTTGATAGAGTGGCGGATTCCAAAGAAACCACCACCTCAAGAACTTCTAGAGGTCGGACACAGTTAGATAAGCTTTCGAAGCAAAGAATGCAAGGTATTCGAAAGGATGTGTCATTCAATCAATTAGGACAACCGATAGGACCAGCTGCTGTAGCGATGCAAAGTTACATTGGGTGTGCTGGCTCGGCAAAAAATTAATATTAATACAAGACATGAAGCATGTCCCAGCTGCTAGTAAAGAATAATATGGAATCAGTGAATGTAAGTTAGCAATTTTTAACAATTATAATCTTACCTTCTAATTATATATATTTAATGTCGTTTGTGTTATCTTATTAATGTTTTCCACTTATGTGATGTACAGTTGATGTATAATGTGGATTCAAGGTGGAAAAAGGATGTTTGAGATCTGCAAACAGTAAGTGGAGGCAATACAAAACCCATCTCACCCAAAAATTCATTATGAGCAGGCGTGACAAACCTGAGGAGCTGAATGAGCCACCTGTTGGCTTTGAAATTACAAGAGAAGATTGGCGTGCGTTTGTCATTAGTCGGATTTCAGAAGAATTCATTGTAAGTTTCTTAATATATTTTCTTTTGAAACTGTTCGACCAAAAGTCACTATGTATTATTCAAATTTGATATATCCCATGCTTGAAATAACTAGAAACTCAGTGATGATAATAAAGAGCGAAGGAAAAAGAATAGATATCCTCATCGACTCTCAAGCAAAGGATATGCACGCTTTGCTGAAGAAATTGTAAGTATTTGTAAACTATATTTCCTTTAAGAACCATTCCAAATGATTCACATAAAATTATTTCACATTTGTCATTTGATTTTTCTTTATTGTAGGCGAATGAATTATGTGATGATAAAGACATCAACAGAGCTATTATGTGGAAAAAAGGACGCGCCAACAAAGGAGGAGAGTTTCAAGGAGAAGATTTGGTGAACACAGTCCACAAGATTGTAAGCAAATTAACAATACATAAAACCTGTAAATTAAATAAAATGATACCTTGTATAATAATAATTTCTTTTAATGTTGCATAACAGGATGAATATATACAACAAAAGAGGGAGGGTAAGCTGCAAATTGAAGGACCAAAAGAGGATATTCTGACCAAGGCACTTGATACTCAAGAAATTGCTGGCCGCGTGCGGGGTATAGGAGGTCATATCAACCCAACAATCTATTTCAATGTTCCTAGAACAAGGAAGAAATTTGATGTTACCCTAGAAATAATCGCTGAGCATAAAAGGGAGATGCAGGAGGCGAAGATGCAAATTTCACAACAAGATGTACGCATCCAAAAACTTGAAGCTATGATGCATAAAAGGGGTGCATGGGAAAATTCAATTGATGACAAAGGTAGTTGCTCGGTGAAGTTTCATCAGATGAATATTGACGAAGATGATGTACAGATTATCCGTAAAGATGATGTGTTACGGGTATAATAAAAGCAAAGTTATACTTATATTCATTTTTAGTATAGCGTTATAAACTGAAAATAATCGAAATGCCTTTTATATTTTAGGGTCAATCAGTTGCGCTGACATTGGAATCTGCCACAAATATTGCTGCATATGGTACAATTGTTGGTTTCAATGGACAGGATAAAATGCTTCATGGTGTTCCATTTCCCATTAATTGCATTCGAGTCTCCATTGATCAAGCAGTGGACAAATCAGCTCGTTTGCTATATCCAATTCCAAGTGAATGTGAAGTCATTGGTGATGCCATAGGATCTGTTATGGCTTGGCCTGAACAGCAGATTGTGAAGCAAGAGAAGGTATATGAGTTATTATAGTTCAAGTTAAATTGTGACTGTATTATTATTCAACCTAGCTATCTAACTTGTTTACATTTGATATTATTAGAAGCCTGGAAGGAAGAAGTTTGAACAGCCACAAAAGAAACCTAGTTTGTCAACAAGTGTCCCAAAATCATTACATATGTTATATTGTTACAGTAAGCATGCTCTAGATGGAGGAAGGTGTATATCACTGCGTTTAGATAATGAAGTTTTTGATGAAGATTGTGAACTTTTTCTGGACCTTGAGGATATAAATTCTTTGTATCATTTGGAGCCAATTTCAGTAAATTTGATCGTTGCCTACATATGGTAAGTGAAATTATTTAAGCAATTTCAGAAACATTTTCTTCACAGATGATGTTTATATTCATTAATGAAACATTATGAGTGATCCTTATGTTTGCTTTACATTATTGTTCGTATCATAATTTTATTTTCTTTGCATTGATAGGTGTCTGTATAAAAAGAAGCTGAAAGATAACACTACAAAGAAATTCAGATTTATGAATCCCCACAAAATCCCATTTCTAGCAAAAATGGCACAAGACAAAACAGCTAAGCTTGAAACGCTGAACCAAAGGGCAACTCTTTTAGCTGATAGGCTAACCGGTGCATCATCAGATGAAATTGTTTTGGTGCCATGTAATGTCGGGTAAGTGCAAAATAAAACTTCACTTTAAAATGCTTCCATTCGCTAATTTATTAAATTTTATGATCTAACCATATGTCTTTGCCTAGTTTCCATTGGATTCTCAGTGTAATTGAACCTTACAAGGATACTATTTATGTGTTGGATTCCCTTAGTTCCCGCATTCGAGATGATGATTGTAAATACGTAATGGAAATGTGAGTTCAGATTTCTGTCAGTAAATTTATATTTTAATATAAATTTTATATAACAAATATTCATAACGTATGAAGGGCATTACGCTTGTTTAATTCTACCAAGGGAAGGAAAGGGAGAAAAAATACTAAGTGGGAAGTAGTTAAGGTATGTATACTTTTGTTTAACATATATTGGAATGTGTATAATTTTCGTTAACTATTTGACAATAATTACCATATATAGGCTCCTCAACAACCGGATGCGAAACAATGCGGTTTTTTTGTGATGAGATACATGAAACACATTATTGAAGAAGTTGAGACTATCGAGAGAGATTCACTGAGATCAATAGTAACTATATTAAGCTTATCTCAAATTCTTTGACATTAACTATTTAGAATAGCAAAGTGATCAGTGTTGATTGTTTTTCCCATTAACCACTCGCCAATTTAATTTGTCTGTGTTCACAGTTCACAAAAACAGGTTACTCTCGTGATCAAATTGATGAGGTTCGGGCCGAGTTGACGGAGTGCATTCAAGATCATATTTCTGAATAGGTTTGGAATCATACAAGATCATTATTCTATTTAGATTTAAGTTCATGGAATGATGTTTTTTTTAAAAGTAGCTTACATTATATTGTATTTTCTATAATTTCTAATTCCATTTTTTAGGCAGTGTTAAAGGATAGTTATGAGATCGAGCTTCAGAAGTTGGCCCCAATCGCGGATTGATTATGAAACTTGTGAATTGAAAAACTCGTGAAACTCTTAAGTGATTGATGATGTGTTGTAAAACTTGTGAGTTTGGAAAACTTGTCACATGCAGTGAAAGGATGTTTGCTTGCATTAATATGCAAGTACAAGATATCTGTATAATAGTTATCAGTGTAAATTTTCTAGCTTTTGTAATCTTCTGTCAGTGTAATATATAGGAGAAAGATGTTGACCTGTTAGTTGAGCATGTAGATGCTACAAACTGCAAACGAGCATGTCTCTACCTCACAAGTCCATCTAGGTATGCTTTATATTCTTTAGTAGTTGTAACATATGGAGGTATGTGAAGCAGTCTTTCTTGATAACACCCAAGTATGCTCACCCCAGTCATAATGTTTTATTCTAATTTTTTATTATTTTTCCTAATAATATTCTCTGTTGCCAGTATGTGAAGCTGAGCTACATGTGGAGGTATACACTGTTTTATTCTGATTTAAATTTTGTATACAACCTGATTACCACTGTAACCACCTTCTGGTTCGTTCAAATCTTCCAGGTATGATGATGACCTTGAGCAATTTCTAAAAGGATACTGACAATGTGTAATAAGCTTTTGCCATTTCAGTCAAAAAAGAGAAACTATCACACTCGATTATCCCAATTTTTATACTGATATAGCCTTTATTCTTCATTTTAATCTGATTGAATTGCATGTTGATCTGTGCAGGTTTTTCAGATTTGTGAAACTACAGACAATCAAATGTTCTCTGGCCGGCTAATCAAGTTCTTCACTGTGAGTTATGGGCTAATCAAGCTCTATACGCGTAGGTGAGGTAAGTTACTATTAGTTTTAACTTGAGAATTTTGTGCCAGCTATTTGCCTATCCATTTAATTTTTATCTGTTAATTATTCTTAGTTTTTTCTTATTTCGATTGCATCTGCAAAAGCATTGAACTTTAAAAATATTGTCTATCCTCCACTTGTTCCATTCTATTAAAGGCAATATCTTCTCTCTCAACATTTTCCTTAAGCTTATATATCTTTCTTATCTACTTTTGCAGCACACAAGGCTAATGGTGTGAGCTCACTATGGGGCCACAAACTTAGAGGTAAGTAATTGAAAAGGATAATTGGTTTGTTACTTGTTAGTTATATTACCTTTGCTTTCCATCTTTTTGTGAAGGATTATTTTTCAGAATGATGTCTTGATGTTTAAAAGCTTGCTAAATGTCGAAAATGATTCTGATCCCAGACTGTCTCTTGTATCTCATGATTAAAGTGTCTTCTTTTTGCAGATCAGTTTTATATGTCGTGGAACAGCTTTACAGATGGGCCTTTCAGTCGTTATGTATATGCATTAGTAAGTTCTATTGTTTAATAGTTATAGAAGTCCACTAAATGCATGCTATCTCAAAATTTCTTTGCCCATGCTATTATATAACGTTACATGATGCTACTGGTCATATAAAATTGCGTTATCTTTTTTATCCAACAAACTAGTGATACCTGTGAGCTTTTATTTGTCTTGTCTGGGAATTCCTTGGACTTCAAAATTAGAATATTAAATACTTGTCTTTGATCGATTATCCTTGTATACTATTTGGTCACTGTACTAGTGAATTTTTTGGTTTTATTATGCTTCTTTTTTTATTGGATTATTTGAAGCTTCTTTTTCACTTTAAATTGGCATCATCAACTCTTGCATCTGAATTGTTTGCAGAATTCATATGCATTCTTATTTAAGATCCGTGCTTACTTTGGATTTGTTCATATGCAGAATTCATATATCGACCGGAGTTTCTTGTCTAATGGTCTCAATATTTGTTGGACTACATTATCATCTCGTATATGCTATATGATGCTTCTACATTATCATCTCGTATACACTATATGATGCTTCTTTAGTTTTGGTAACCTGTGTTCTGACTCTTCTGAGCCTCTTAGGCTCTTTCTTTTTTCCAGATGCAGTTTCTTGATTAACGATACTCTCCCTGTTGTTTGAAGTTCTCTTAAGTTAGTTATTTTTAAAATTGTTGATTTTTTTCATGTCAATTTCCAGAGTAAGCTTTGCTTTTCCAGTTCAGCAAGTGGTACAGTTGCTGAAGGAGACAACAAAACAGAAGAAAAGTAAGTCCTTGAAGATTTGGCCTTTTTTTTCATTTTTTTAACACTTTGAACTTTGCAAATGGTTCATGGTTGATAATTGTTTTCTCGTTTTCTCTGTGAAAGTCAGCTATTCAGAATCAGACCCTTTATAATATTTAAAATCCATGTTTTTCTTGTTGAGTTCTTGGAACTAATGTTGAGACCAAATATTCAGTGTGTTTTTTTAATCTATAATTTTTATCAATTTTCTTTTTAACAAGTCAAAACTATTGATCCAATGCCAATGATTCTTCCTTAGGACCCACGATGGTTTTGTGAATGTATCTTAATAATTGAACTTGCACATAATTGTAGCTCCGGCCTCTCAAACTGTTTCATTCTTGACAAAATCTTCTCTTCTTTGGTGAACAGGACATCAGAACATGGAATTTCTGGTAGGGAACCTTCTGAAACTCATTTTCTTTCCTTGTTTGATTGTGTCATTTAGTTCTAATACATCAAATGTTTGCTACTTTGCTTTAAGCTGTCATTTAGTTCTAATACATCAAATATTTTATTTTTAATAAAGAGGTGACACTTTTGTCACATAACATTACTGTGCCTTTGTAGGTGGTTTTTAGAACACTGTTAGCTTCCTTGGTGCCTATAGTTGGTTTCAACGCAGTGATGACATCTGAGCATTTTGCTTCATTTTTGGTTTGCCATTCAATATCAAATCTCATGACATACTATTTTTCTATGCTTTATGAGAGTTATATGACTTAAGGACCAAAATTTTGTTAGTACTTGCTTCATTCTGCATGATATATGACTGATGTTAAGTTCCCTTAAGAAATTGCTACTATTTAGGATGAATAGTTTCAATCTACATTCTAACAGTACCATGTTTACATAACATAATCTATAATCTTATTTAAGTAACTTGCTACTTTACTGAGAGCCATATTGCAACTTGATGATGATGAGGTGCGAGTTTCTGCAACAAAAGTCATGGGAATCATGTCTCAGGTACAACATCTTTTATGTGATTGATTTTTGGGATTTGTGTCTATTGCAAGACAGTGGTCTGAAGTTGATTACCATATTTGGTCTAGCTGTGAAATGATAGATGAATCTACTATTAGAGAAATACTTACAACAACTTGCTACAAATGCTTCTGCTTCGTTTTAGTTTCTTTAAGATGCTTTATGAGATTTTTTGTATACTTTTATTTTATTTTGCATTGAGGCACTGATGTACAATCTTATTTATTCTCAGTACATGGAAGATAATGAGTTCCAGGATCTGCTACAAGTACTTATGGATATGACTGAATCTGCAACCTAGTTCATTAGACATAGATCTTTTCAGTTAAAGAATGGGAGTGGCCCGGTAAGACTTGTCGTTGAGCGTTGTGCTTTGCATATTTTTCAGTTAACAAAAGGTCAGTGTTACATTGATTCTGTTTATCATAATCTCTAATAGTTCATCTAGGTATGCTTTATACTTCTTTTTAGTTGTCACATATGGAAGCAGTCTTATTTGTGTGTATATAATCTCTTATCCCAATTTATTATTTTTATGCAGTGTTAAAGCAGATCGAGTTAACAAGCAGCCACAAAGAACAACTTGTGAATGATGAAGTTTTATAGAACTTGTGAATTGAGATATTTTTTGTATTTAATATGGAATACAAACACATTTGTAAATAATGCACTGTATTATAAGTGAATTTTGTAAACTATTATCAGTGTAAATTGTGAATATTATCAATTGTGAATAAAAATGCTTGTAAATTGTGAATATTGTAAATTGTGAATATTATCAATTGTGAATAAAAATGTTTATAAATTGTGAATATTATAAATTGTGAAAAACACTGCCTATTAAAAAGACAACGTTTTTTAAGTAACAATACACAACACGATTTTTGCGTTGTCTTTGTGCCAAACCACAACGTTTTTTTCGCGTTGTCTTTGATACCCGACTTTTAACAACAGCATCAATAACAATGCTTTTTAAAAACCAATAGACAACGCGAAAAAAGCGTTGTCTTTGCTCCAAACCACAACGCGAAAAAAGCGTTGTCGTAGATATACTTTCTACAACGGCTTCATCAACATCGCTTTTTAAGCATTAACGACAACGCGAAAAAAGCGTTGTTGTTTAACTTTTTTCTTGTAGTGTAGAACCATCTCGATGGTTTGTCCAACTCCATCTCGGTTGTGAGCCTCTACTTATACTCTGCAAGGGACTGATTGTTGGGTATGGCTTGGCGGGTTTCCCTAGCGAATACTTGGTCATCGTTGAGAGACCTCTCCATGTCTACGGATTAAAAAAAATTTAATCCGAATGGAGACCCGTCTCCCAACGACCATCTCGTCATCGTATCGTTTGGTACGAATCACAACTTGGTCAATCACAAAGATCGTGCCTTGTAATTCTCCTAACCGAACGACTGCTAAAGAGACGACGAGTGGATCGTCGATTCTTGTGTTTATGATCGGGGTCCAATTAATTAATTATTAGCCATGATTCAAAATCAAAATAATTAACTAATACACATAAAATGACGAAGCAAAACAATAAGGAACCAAAGGAACAATAGGAGCTAAGAAAAAGAATTATACCTTCCCTTTACCTCGTAGCCTTCTACCTTATGTCCCTCCCCTCCCGGACGTCGTGTGGGCGACGAGCTACCGAGAACCGAGATCACCAACGAGTTCCAAAAGAGCTTCTTCTCCCACTAGCCGAAACCCTAACCTAGGGTTAGGAACCGCCGACCTCTTCTTCCTCTTCCTTTGCACCGCCGGCCACCGTGAGCCACCCACGTCCAGCCGACCCTCAACAGCCCTCGAGAGGAGAATGGAGAAGATGAAGAAGGAGAGAAAACGCCTTCTTCCTCACCCAAACAGCCCGAACTTCTTCTCTTCCCTCAACCTTGTGGCGCCGCCGCAAGTTCTCTTGCGCCGCCTCCCACCGGCCACTGGCTGCTCCTCCACTGTCGCTGAGCACCACAAAAGGAAGAGAAGAATCCTTCCTTGTCTTTGTGAGTCCTAGCCGAGAGTTGGTGGAGAATGGAAGAAGAACCGAGGAGGAGAAGTCCTCTTCTTCTATGCGTCGATCGAAAACATAAGAGAGAGGAGAGAAGAGAAAAGCCTATGGTGTCAACTCTTGGATTCGCCTTGGTTTCATGATCTTATGGGGTTTATATAGGGCTAAGGTAGGGACCAAGAGGAGGAGTTGGATCTTGGCCCACTAATGGATCTAAAACCAATCCATTAATTAAGATCCATTCCACTAAAGGATCTTAATTGAACTTCCTCACCAACCCCCATATTTTCATATGGGCTCCACCTATTATGAGTCATCCATCCCCCATGTTTAAGATATCGAATGTCCATCGATTAATTTAAATTACTGACAATTTTAATTAATCGAGTTCTGGCTCCTTGACTAGTTACTCAACCTTATCATCATGTTAGATCAAATCCACCTATAAGGTTTAACATGATGAACCTTTTGAACTCATCAAGGGGGCATCATCATCCTGACTCATCAAGACACGGATTCTGTCAATGATCAACGTCACACCATATAATTAATATTATTTCCCAACTTATCGAGCCTATCGATTTAACAGGATAAATCTCACACATTGATAAATCAAAGAAATAATAATTAATTATATATGTCCGTTATTATATCGGGATTTAGAGATTGTACTCTATAATAAATCCGAGATCCAATTCAATTATCAAGTCAGTACAAGTTGGATGATCTCTGGTTTTGGTCCTGCTCAATGCACACAAAGTACACTAGTGTAATTTTATGGTCAAGACCAACAACACCTAATTACACTACAACCATCCCGATGGTTTGTCCAATTCCATCTCGGTTGCGAGTCTCTGCTTATACTAGGAAAGGGACTGATAACATGACCTTCCGTGTGACACCACACACTATGTTATCTACAATGCAAAGTAAAAGACTTTTATACATATACTAATATAAACAAGCATCTAGTGTTGTTGTGATTCTCTTTTTAAAAAATAGATGATCTCATATATAAAAAAAGTAAGTCTTTTAGTATACACATCTAACACTGATAACATGATCTTCTATATGTCACCACACACCATATTATCTACAATGCAAAGTATCAAACAATTATGCATATACTAATATAAATATGCAACTGTGATCTTATGATTCTCTTTTAAAATATAGATGTCTTATAAAAATGAGATTTTTAGTATATATCCCAACAACATTGTGTTGGCTAAAGAAAAATTTAGCCCCCTCAATAATGGTTTTAAAAAGGTATTTAGATGCCACCTAAAAAGGTATTTAGATGAATAGAAGAATACATTACAAATGTCTAAAGAACGTGATCCTGTTTTCTGAATCGGCAAAAAGTAAAAGGCCCTATCCTTTCCAATTAAAAAACAAAGTTAAAAGAGTATCTCTATAAATTTTTTATTTTAAAAATATTTTTTTTAATATTATTATAACAATTAACTACTAAATAGTTATTATTTTATTATTTAATTAAAAATTTAGACTCTTTTATACAAGATTTATTAATAATTTTAATTTTTTATCTTTCTTAAATCACAGAGGCATTAATTAATTTTTAAAATTAATTTTTTAAATTTTTTTGGTTGTCTCAGATATTTTGGTTTAATCAATAACCTCTATACGTATGCTTTTTTATATATATAAATGATATTATTGTATTTCTTTCTTTGATGTTGATATCTTTGCAATTCTTTTTTTTACAAAATTTAGTTTTATCCGCTAATCCAATTTTTAGAGAAAATATATCAAATATTTATAAATAAATCATAATATTATTAAATAATATTGTTTAATTACGTGACAGTAAATGTTTATTTATAAAATTTATGAATATACAATTGTGTGTGCATGATTGTTAATAATATATCAATTCAACACGCTTATGATAAAATGTTTTTATATAAAAAAATATTAGATAATAATAAGATAATATAGTAGCTAATTAATAATTGATACTATTATAATAGTTATAGAATATTTTAAATTATTTAAAAATAATTTTGATAAAGTTTTAGAATAATTATAAACAAATATTTCATCTGTAGTATTTTTAAGCAAATTATATTTAAAAAATAATTTAATTTAATAAGTTGTAATAGTTTTCTTATACCTACTATAATAATATTATTAAAATAAAAATATTTACAGCATAAAAAATTTATTTTAACTATTTTTAAAGGAATTTTTTTTTATGGTAAGAGGTGATTCACTCATTCTAACACCCCGTCAATTCGTCCCAAGAATAATAAGGAAGAGATAATTATGGAAGCTACTAGTTTGGATAATGACTAGCACATAAGAGATGACATATAGTTAAAAAAAACCTTTTAGTATATATGGAATGCCACTTTTGATTTTTTTTATCCTTATTAAATATTGATAAATATTAAACCTTTGGTATCCTAGATTGGTTTTAATGTAGTCAACCAAGTCAAGTTAGGTCATATCGTATTTAATGTCTTGTATCTAAGTGTGCATAGGAGCACAAGAAGTCGAGCGAAAGATGTCGACACTATAAGAAGAAAGACATGGAAAGTGAGAAGAAATACCCATGGTGAGAAGAAAGACATGGAAAGTGAGTCGACACTATAAGAAAATTGTCATATATATACCCATGGTAAGTTTTAGCTACACATATATAAACTGTAGGCATAGGTAACATATAGCAACAAATATATGACATCGTCACTGATAGGAATGAGCATCCCGGGGTGAATACGTGGTACGGGGAAGCTACATGATAGGTCTCGCCGAACCAGTGCCCCGAGGTCAAACCGGGAATCAGGCTCCCGAGACTATCTCGGGAGAGTGGGCAAAGGCCCCGAGGTCAGCTCGGGAGATGAGACTCCAAGACTGACTTGGGAGAGTGGAGCCCACAGATCAACGAAGGGATAAGAAAGTCAGACTTCAAGTACCCGTTCCTCTTTCCAGAACAGAAAAGTCATCAAGTAATTATTGTTTACAACGTATGGTAATTAATGTCTTAATAATCGCAGTGGCCGTTACCAAAAGAGAATATCTATCAAGTAATTGATGATTAAGAAACGTAGAGGAGAACGAGGGGACACGTGTGATAAAGACATCAGGTATATAAGATGTCTCGGAACCCAGCTAAAGGGGGTAAGGTTTTTATAATTATAGCAATTTGATTCCTCGTTATCCTCCAAAAAAAGAGAGAGTTCTAACTTGAGCGTCGGAGAGGGCTCCACCGGAAAATCTTCCGGTGCATCCCCTTTAACACTCGAATTAATCTCGCAGGCGTGGACATCCTCTCCCCGTCATCGTCACCGTGGGCTCTGCTTTGGTGACTCGCTATCCCCGTCATTCGCTTCTATAACAAGTTTGGCGCCGTTTGTGGGAACATCAAAGCACCAAAAGAACACCGTGATGGCAGATTAAGAGGGACAACCCATCATTCTAACGCGGGAGGAGTTGAGTCATTTGGTCGCCAGCGCCGTCAAAGGAGCACTGGAGCACCATCAAATCGAGCAAGTTGCCTCGCAACAAGTGGCTCCGATACAGGCCAAAATCCCAAGAATGTCGACCTCGCACCACCAACATCGAAGATCTGTCTCGCCACCGTAGGGACCGGCAATGACAGCCGCAGTGCCTAGACGAGATTCCATGGGAGAAATAGAGAGGGTGCATTTCATCGCCTCCAGCATTTTACGACAGGAGGAGGGACCAAGGAAGATCGAGGCCTCCAAAGCTCTTCTAAAGTCTTCATCTACTCCTTTTTCTCCGGACATCTTGACGGATCTCATGCCCAAGAAATTTTGCGGTCTAGGAATTGTTGATTACGATGGAAAGACGGATCCAAATGGCCATATCTGCAAGTTTGAGAATGCGGCCCTGTTACACCAATACACAAATGGTATGAAGTGTCGGGTGTTCTTGAACACCTTATAAGGGCCCGCTCAGAGATGGTTTCAGAGGCTGCCCCAAAATTCGATAAACTCCTTTCTGGAGTTTAAAACGGTCTTCCTACACCACTTCGCCAGCAGGTGGTGATACCAGAAGATTACTTTGAACATGTTTGCCCTCAAGCAGAAGACTAAAAACCTGCTGAAGGACTATATCCAACGGTTCAATCAGGTGGCTCAGGACATGTCAATCGCCACTTCAGAGATCCTCTTCAGCGCCTTCATGCAAGGACTCTCTGAAGGCAATTTCTTTCGGTCACTGGTGAAGAAGCCACCAGCCAGCTTCGATGACTTATTTGGGCAGTCAGTCAAGCACGTCAATGTCGAGGAGGCGCAACACGCCCGTCGCAAAGATGCGGCGGGAGTCCCTATCCAAATCTCGATACGATCCAAGAGGAGAGAACCACCCGCTCCAACTCGAGCAAAAGATCCTCGCTCCGAGAAGGATCATTGGGCCGACAAGAAGAGGTTGGTGGAGACGGTCGACACTAAGGGACCCGAGCCATCAAAGAAGTACTGCGACTTCCATAGCAGCATAACGCACTATACAGAAAAGCGTTACACCTTAAAGAAGCGGAGATCTAAGGACGCGGATGCCAAGCCCCGTAAACGGTAGAACAAAGCGGGGTGTCGACGACGATCTCCTCACCGAAGCCCTTCCCCTCATCGATGACAATCAGGGGAGGATAGATCCATGCGTCGGTCCCGGTCAACTTCGAGAGGAAGAAGTCGGGAGATAGTGTCCCACCAGTCTATCTCCCCTGAAAGGGATCCCAAGAAAGGCAAGGCTCCGGCTCGCGGACCTCCATCAGGTCATGTGAGAGTAATCTCAGGAGGTTCGACTGAGGAGACTCTCATCGGGCAAGGAAGGCCCATACCCACCGGCTGGAAAATTATGTCATCGGAACGGATAAGGAAAAGTGCCAAGGCCCTGTTCTTTCCTTCGGCCCTGATGATCTGGAGGATGTGGAAGCCCCCTATGAAAATGCATTGGTAATCCTCACCCGAATAGCTAATTACAACGTCAAACACATCTTTGTGGATACAGGTAGCTCCATCAACATCCTGTATAAGGCGGCTCTAGACCAGATGCAGGTCGACGAAGATGAGTTGTATCCTATCTCCACCCTACTCTTCTGCTTCACCGGATACAGAGTATAGTCGATGGGATAGATGTCCCTGTCTCTGTCGCTGGGGGACGACACACTACAGAGGATAAGGAGGACTCTCTTCATGATCGTGGATGCCCCATCGTCCTACAACGCCATCTTGGGGCGGCCGACGCTCAGCCTATTTCAGGCGGTGGTCTCAATCTACCACCAGAAGATCAAATTTTCGGTGGGGGAGCAGGTGGCCGAAGTCAAAGGAGACCAACTGGCTTCCCGATGGTGCTACAGTAGGGAGGTTAGAATAGAAGCCCGCAAGAACCCGAGGACACATGAAGCCTTGCAAATCGACCTGGCCAATCCTCGAGAAGAAGAAGGAGCTAAAGAGGAACGTAGGGAGGTTGAAAGCGAAGAAGTCTAAATTCATTCTCAACAAGCTGGAGGAATCACTAGAATTGTTGTTGATCTTATGCCAAAACTTAGAAGTAGGCTGATCAACTGTTTAATGGACCATCGGGACGTGTTTGCTTGGGCTACTAAAGAAATCAAGGGAGTCCCCCTGCTTTGGCCACGCATCGGTTACATATCACCCCGGGAGCCCGACCGGTGAAGCAGAGGCGAAACACTTTGCATCAGAGCAAGACAAGATAATCAGGGAGGAGGTTGCAAAGTTGTTGAAGGCCGGGCATATCAGAGAAGTTCAATTCCCGACCTGACTGGCGAATGTTGTACTAGTCCCTAAGTCCGGGGGTAAATGGCGGGTTTGTATTGATTTCCGTGATTTAAATAAAGTCTGCCCTAAAGACTGTTACCCCTTACCGTGCATTGATCAGCTGGTAGATTCGACTTCCGGCTGTAAATTTATTTCAATATTGGATGCATATCAGGGATACCACCAGGTTCACCTTGCTCAAGAAGACCAAGAGAAGGTCAGTTTTATAACGGCAGATGACACTTACTGCTACAATGTCATGCTGTTCGAGTTGCGCAATGCAGGGGCAACCTATCAGCGAATGATGGATAAGGTCTTCCGCCACCAGATCTGTAACGCACCAAAATTTCCATTTTAAGTCCTTAAAGTCCTTAGAACTATTTAAAAATGTTTTAGAAATATTCTAGATATTTTTAGGAATTTTTAGAATATTTTTATGGAATTTTCCGAGTCCGTTTAGTATTTTTAAAAAAAGAAAAACTTTAAAGGGCAGCAGGGGGGTTCGAACTCGCGACCACAGGAGGAGCAAGCCCTTAAGGGCGCGGAAGTGACCGGCTGGGCTAGGGTATTAAGCACAACAAAAGGTGGAGAGAAATAATTTTATAGAGTAGTTACGTTTTTTTCATGAAGAGGTATTTAAACCCCGCTTAAGTCGCGTGAAACCCTTGGAGGAGAATTTTCGGCTGCGTGCGAGAAGGGGGCGAGGGAGGGGCGGCGAAAACAAAAGGGAACCTAGGTTTTCTTTCCTCCTCTCCTCTCCTAAGGGGCGCCGGCTAAGGGAATCTCAAGGGGGTCGGGGCGTTTCGCTCGTCTCGACGAGAAGAACACGTAGGCGCGGACGGTTCGTAGAGATCTCAAGTTTCACCCGAGCCCTAGTCGTCTAATTTCGGTTGTAAGTCCAAGAAATCAAGGTAAGTACTGCTCACCTGCAGTAAGAGGCGGTTTTCCGCAAGTTTTTCCCCGTTAGAAAGTTAAAAATGAAATTTCCCTTTTGTTTTTGATTTTGCATGCAATTATTATGTTGTTCTTCAGCTTAGTTTATTAGCTTGTGTAGCTAGATTTACATAGTAAGAACGTTTTATTGTAAGCAGTTTATATAATTTATCTATGTACGAGTTATCTTTATTTTTTAAAGCAGACTTTTTAGAGATGACATAGTTGAGCTCGTAAAGGTCGCTATTAGAGTATATTAATGTGTTAATGGGTACTAATAGCTGTTCGTAAATGAGGTTGGGGTCCAAGAAAATTTATGAGAAAAGAAAAGAGAAGATGAAGATAAGAAAAGAAAAGGCCAAAGCCTTAAGAAATCCTCAAAAGTCAAGACTTAGGGATTTGGGCACACAAGGTGCTCGTGAAAATACCAAGGCATTCAAGATAAGAAAAAGTAAGTATTTTATTTTCTAAGGCCAGTACCCGGCGTCCAAGGGCGTCGTTAAAGAAATCCAGGTGTCCAATTCCAAGGTCTTGGCCCTGGTAGACCAAGGTCTGCTCTATTAGGATTGGTGGCTCGCTACCCCAACCTTTTAGGGAACGCGCATAAGATGGTACTTACGTCTTAAGTGGATCCAAGTGAGTTATTATTTTCAAGTATATGCTTTAGCAAAGTTTTTCTAAAATTTAAGGAAGTTTTCTAAAAGTTAAAGAAAGATTTAAAGTTAAAGAATTGCTAAAGTTTCAAGTTAAGCCAAGGAAAAGTGAGTTAAGACTTATTAATGGTTGAGTATACATGTTTTGAGTTATACATGTTTTAGTGTTTCTTTTAAGCATAAAAGTATCTCATGTGATTTCACATTGTTTAAAAAGCATGCTTGCACATTTCGAGATTTTGTGAGCTAGATAGTACTTGCTAAGCTTTATGCTTATTAGTTGCATTTCCTCTTGCTGCAGGTAAGGATAATGGTAAACAATTCTAAAGGAAGGCGACAAGGCGGTGCTGAGTAACGTGTGTGTGGTGGCTGACCTTGGAGAGGTCCTTGGGACGAGACAGTTTAGCTTATTTGAAATGCAATGTTTAAGGTTTCCAAATTCCAAGTTATTGTGTTATGGAGTTTATTAAACATTTATGCTTTGGATAGCTTTACATACTCAATTTTGTAGAATGAAGATCCCATGTCATTTCAATTAGTATGCATACTTTTGTGAATGCACTAGATGAGCAAGCGCATGAGTAGTTTAGCATGTTGATACATTGAATTTTAGACTTATTCTTGAGCTTATTATTCCCTTTTGGACTAAGTCCTAATTGTGCTTAAAATTGCTTGTAAATTCGGTAGAAAAGTAAGATTTACATTCTATCTATTTGATGCATGTGCCAAGATGTTGTTAGATATGCTTAGAAAAGTTGCATTCATATTCCATAATGCTTTAGCAATATTATAGAGCCTTGTGTGATGAGTTTAAATGCATGACTATTAAAGTTAGAATATCATTTTTAGATAGATTTAAATACAAAAAAAAAGTAAGAAAGTTCCGCATCTTTAGTCGTGCATTAGAGTCAAGAAGTAGACAAGTAACGGTCCGTCTAAGGTAGAGAAGGCGGGTCGCTACAGTTGGTATCAGAGCAGTTCCCATTCTCCAGCATCACACACACATCAGCATCAACCTTGCCGTCTTCAAGTAAGAAAGTTTTAAGTTTCAGTTTTTCTATTGCTCCTTTATTTAATTGCACTATAGAGAAATGCTTAAGTACTTACTCATATGTGCATAGAACAAGGAAGCATGTTTAATACCTTAGTATCACGGAATCATGTTTAATCCCTAGAATGGATATTATGTTACTAAGTAAGAAGACAAGTTTATACCTAGAGATGTAGTAGTGATTTCTTGTTCCCTTATGCATTATTAGATGGCAAGAAGAGGCCGAGCTCCTAATGCAAGGGGCAGAACTCCAGTTCAAGATGACAATGAGCCTGGCGCAGAACAGCCAAACCTGATGGCAGTCATTGCTCAAATGCAAGCTCAGATTTCAGAGCAACAAAAGACCATCGTCACACTGATGGCAAATCAGCACCCAGTGCCCCCTACACCACCCACAGCGGGAGTGGAAACTCCAGTGGTGGCTGAAGTTCCACCAGTCACACAGGAGACCCCTGCCGTGAACCGAAGACAAGAAGCATACCTCGTCTAGTGGCAGAGGCTGAAACCTGAAAGCTTCTCAGGCACGACTGAGCCCTGGGATGCCCAGGCTTGGTTCAAGACTTTAGAGAGCACAATGGAGCTTCTTGACTGGCCAGAAGTCGAGAAGGTCAAATGTGCCTCCTTCTTCCTAACTGGAGATGCTCGTATGTGGTGGGAGCGGGTCAAGAGTAAGAGGATAGTCAACCAGATGAGCTGGACAGATTTCGAGCAAGAGTTCTATGAGGAGTTCTTCCACATGCGGGTTACCAACAAGCACTACGAGGACTTCATGGAGTTCAGACAAGGTAACCTACCAGTGGGAGAAGCAGTCATGAAGTTCAACAGGCTAGCTCGCCTCTGCCCAGAGCTAGTCAGCACAGAGAAGGAGCGAGTCAGACTGATGCTCCGCATGCTGAACCCTGAAATAGCACTCAACGTGAACAGCGGGACGCACCGACCCCAGACCAGCGAGGAGTTGGTCAGTAGTGCTCTAATCTCAGAGCACTATCTGAATAGCATCAAGGCACAACAAACACAGCAGAAGCCAGTCCTGATTGAGAACAAGACAACAGGAGGCCAGAAGCCTCAGCCAAATAACCAGAACTGGAAGAACAAGAACCACAAAAGGAAGCAGTGGCCTGGCAGCCAAAAAGGAAACCCAGAGAACAAGCAAGCTAGGTACCCACCTTGTCCTAAGTGTGGGAGGACCCATCTAGGAGCATGCCTTTTGGGTGTAACTGGATGCTACTCATGTGGACAAGAGGGACACAGATCCAAAGACTGCCCAAACAAGTTTAAGGTACTTCCTCAGCAGTCCGTATAGTATGGAGGCAAGCCTCAGTTACATTACATGCCTACTATACTGGAGGGACCTCAGATCAGTCAGGGAGGGTTGGAAGCAGCACCAGTTTCAACCAATGCCAGAGTCTTTTCCCTCACGAAGGAAGAAGTTGCCAGCGCCTCCACGGTCGTAACAGGTCAAATAGTTATTTTTCAGCATTTAGCTACTACACTGTTTGACACTGGGGCGACACATTCTTTCGTATCAGTACCTTTTGCTAGTAAATTATAGGTGCCTGCAGAGAGTTGGGAGTCCAGATTCCTGACAACTCTCCCTTCAGGGGAAATCATGGAATCCACCCAGCGGCTCCGGGCTGTGTCAATCAAGATTTCAGACCGAGAGCTATATGTCGATCTAATAGTCCTTGCGATGCAAGACTTCGATGTCATACTGGGCATGAATTTCCTCAGTAAGTACAGCGCTTCAGTGGACTGTCGACGGAGGAAGGTGGTTTTCAGTCCAGAAGGAGAACCACCGTTCGAATTTCAAGGAGCCCCAAGGAGGAAGACTCAGAAATTCCTCTCAGCCTTGGCAGCCCACCAGATGCTAGAACAAGGGTGTGCTGGTTTTCTTGCACGCATAGTGGACATAGAAGCAAAGGAAGAGCGCAAGCAGGAGGATGTACGGGTAGTCTGTGAGTATTCAGAAGTATTTCCAGAAGAACTACCTGGACTACCTCCCAACAGGGAAGTGGAATTCGAGATCAAGCTAATACCAGGTACCGGTCCGGTCTCGAAGGCCCCATATCGTATGTCTCCAGCAGAGTTGAAGGAATTACAAGAGCAACTCCAGGAGCTACTAGACAAGGGCTTCATTCGCCCGAGTCATTCACCCTGGGGAGCCCATGTACTTTTCGTCAAGAAGAAGGATGGGTCTATGCGTCTGTGCATAGACTACAGAGCTCTGAACAAGGTAACCATCAAGAACAAGTACCCCCTTCCTAGAATAGATGATTTGTTTGATCAACTCAAAGGGGCTACAGTGTTCTCGAAGATAGATCTGCGTTCTGGGTATCATCAGCTAAAGGTTAAAGAAAGTGACATCCCCAGGACGGCCTTCAGGACAAGATACGGCCACTACGAATTTGTAGTGATGCCTTTTGGATTAACCAATGCTCCAGCAGTCTTCATGGAGCTGATGAACCACATCTTCAGGGAATATCTCGATAAATTCATCATTGTATTTATTGATGATATTCTCATATACTCACAGACTCCAGAGGACCATGCTACACACTTGAGGATAGTGCTGCAGATCCTTCAGCAGGAGAAGCTCTATGCAAAATTCTCAAAGTGTGAGTTTTGGCTAGATCAGGTGACCTTCCTAGGTCACATTGTATCCAAAGAAGGCATTCAAGTTGATCCAGCCAAGATAGAAGCAGTCAGCAACTGGTGTAGACCCAAGAATGCCAGTGAAATCAGAAGCTTCATAGGCCTGGCAGGATATTACAGAAAATTTATGGAGGACTTTTCCAGAATAGCCTCTCCTCTCACAGTCCCTGACCAGAAAGAATCAGAAGTTTGAGTGGTCAGATAAATGCGAGCACAGCTTCCTAGAACTGAAGAAAAGATTGACTAGTGCTCCCATCCTGACTGTTCCAGAGAGTGACAAGGCCTTTGACATCTACAGTGATGCATCCAAGATGGGCCTTGGAGCTGTCCTCATGCAAGACGGTAAAGTAATAGCATATGCCTCCAGACAGCTCAAGGACTATGAGAAGAATTACCCTACTCATGACCTTGAGCTAGCAGCTGTGGTTTTTGCACTGAAGCTCTGGAGACACTACCTGTATGGAGTGCAGTGCAGAATCTTCACAGACCATCAGAGTTTGAAGTACTTCTTCACTCAGAAGGATCTGAATATGAGGCAGCGCAGGTGGCTAGAGTTGGTCAAAGATTATGACTGTGAAATCCTCTACCACCCAGGTAAAGCTAATAAAGTGGCAGATGCACTGAGCAGAAAATCCTGTGCAGCACTGATGTCCCTATCATCACTGTCTCTACCACTTCAGAAAGAAATAAAGGATTTTGGAGTCGAGGTAATAATTGGGCAACTTTCTGCATTGACTCTAGAGTCAACCCTGCTTGTGGATATACAAAGAAAGCAAAGTCAAGACCCAGAGATCCAGAAGATCAAGCAGGAGATCCAAGAGGCAGAAAATTCAGAGTTTCGAGTATCAGATAGTGGCATCCTCTATCTTGGAGACCGCCTTTGCGTCCCCAATGATGAGGAACTAAGAAAGAATATTTTAGAAGAAGCCCACAGTACCCCGTACTCTATGCATCCTGGTTCTACCAAGATGTACCAAGATTTAAAGAAAAGGTTCTGGTGGTCTGGACTCAAGCGAGACGTGGCCAGATATATCAGTACCTGCTTGACCTGCCAGAGAGTCAAAGCAGAACACCAGAGACCAGGAGGAGTTCTGCAGCCTCTTCCCATTCCAGAGTGGAAGTGGGAAGAGATATCCATGGATTTTATCACAGGTCTCCCAAGGACCACCCATGGACACGATGCAATATGGGTGATAGTGGACAGATTGACCAAGTCTGCCCACTTCCTAGCCATCAAGTTATCGCATTCGGTAGAGCAGTTAGCACAGCTGTACGTGAAAGAAGTGATCAGGCTTCACGGAGTTCCGAGGTCGATCGTGTCTGACAGAGATGGGCGGTTCATCTCCCATTTTTGGAGGTGTGTTCAGGACGCCCTAGGCACCAGACTTCAGTTCAGCACAGCTTTCCATCCCCAGACAGATGGACAAACAGAGAGAGTAAATCAGATTTTAGAAGACATGCTCAGGGCTTGTGCGTTGGACTTTAAAGGTAGTTGGTGCAAATTTCTGTGCTTAGCTGAGTTTGCCTACAACAATAGCTATCAGGCCACCATCAGGATGGCGCCTTATGAGGCATTGTATGGCAGAAAATGCAGATCACCCATATGTTGGCAAGAAGCTGGTGAGAAGAAAGAGATGGAGTCAGGACTAGGCAGCCAGACTGAGCTTATAGATGAGACCACTCAGGCTATCCAGATGATCCGCCAGAGGATTGAGACTGCCCAGAGTAGACAGAAAAGTTATGCTGACACACGCCGTAGGCCACTTGAATTCCAAGTTGGAGATTCAGTATTTCTCAAGGTCGCCCCTATGAAGGGAGTGATGAGATTTGGCAAAAAGGGCAAGCTGAGTCCTCGCTACATAGGACCCTACAAGATTATAAAGAGAGTTGGGAAGGTAGCCTATGAGCTGGACTTGCCAGAGGATATGTCAGCTATCCACAGTACGTTTCATGTCTCCATGCTAAAGAAGTGTATTCACGATCCCAATCAAGTGATTCAGCCTCAGTCAGTGCAGATCCAAGAAGATCTTAGCTATGAGAGCAGACCGACACAGATAGTGGACAAAGCAGTTAAAAGATTAAGAAACAAAGAGGTGCCACTAGTGAAGGTCATCTGGCAAAGTCAAAAGCATGAGGAGGCTACTTGGGAACGTGAGGACAGCATGAGAGAAAGATATCCAGAATTATTCTAAGTTCGAGGACGAACTTTTCATAAGGTATGGGGGATTGTAACGCCCCAAAATTTCCATTTTAAGTCCTTAAAGTCCTTAGAACTATTTAAAAATGTTTTAGAAATATTCTAGATATTTTTAGGAATTTTTAGAATATTTTTATGGAATTTTCTGAGTCCGTTTAGTATTTTTAAAAAAGAAAAACTTTAAAGGGCAGCAGGGGGGTTCGAACTCACGACCACAGGAGGAGCAAGCCCTTAAGGGCGCGCAAGTGACCGGCTGGGCTAGGGTATCAAGCACAACAAAAGGTGGAGAGAAATAATTTTATAGAGTAGTTACGTTTTTTTCATAAAGAGGTATTTAAACCCCGCTTAAGTCGCGTGAAACCCTTGGAGGAGAATTTTCGACTGCGTGCGAGAAGCGGGCGAGGGAGGGGCGGCGAAAACAAAAGGGAACCTAGGTTTTCTTTCCTCCTCTCCTCTCCTAAGGGGCGCCGGCTAAGGGAATCTCAAGGGGGTCGGGGCGTTTCGCTCGTCTCGACGAGAAGAACACGTAGGCGCGGACGGTTCGTAGAGATCTCAAGTTTCACCCGAGCCCTAGTCGTCTAATTTCGGTTGTAAGTCCAAGAAATCAAGGTAAGTACTGCTCACCTGCAGTAAGAGGCGGTTTTCCGCAAGTTTTTCCCCGTTAGAAAGTTAAAAATGAAATTTCCTTTTGTTTTTGATTTTGCATGCATTATTATGTTGTTCTTCAGCTAGTTTATTAGCTTGTGTAGCTAGATTACAAGTAAGAACGTTTATTGTAAGCAGTTTATATATTTATCTATGTACGAGTTATCTTTATTTTTAGAGCAGACTTTTAGAGATGACATAGTTGAGCTCGTAAAGGTCGCTATAGAGTATATTAATGTGTTAATGGTACTAATAGCTGTTCGTAAATGAGGTTGGGGTCCAAAAAATTATGAGAAAAGAAAAGAGAAATGAAGATAAGAAAAGAAAAGGCCAAGCCTTAAGAAATCCCCAAAAGTCAAGACTTAGGGATTTGGGCACACAAGGTGCTCGTGAAAATGCCAAGGCATTCAAGATAAGAAAAAGTAAGTATTTTATTTTCTAAGGCCAGTACCCGGCGTCCAAGGGCGTCGTTAAAGAAATCCAGGTGTCCAATTCCAAGGTCTTGGCCCTGGTAGACCAAGGTCTGCTCTATTAGGATTGGTGGCTCGCTACCCCAACCTTTTAGGGAACGCGCATAAGATGGTACTTACGTCTTAAGTGGATCCAAGTGAGTTATTATTTTCAAGTATATGCTTTAGCAAAGTTTTTCTAAATTTAAGGAAGTTTTCTAAAAGTTAAAGAAAGATTTAAAGTTAAAGAATTGCTAAAGTTTCAAGTTAAGCCAAGAAAAAGTGAGTTAAGACTTATTAATGCTTGAGTATACATGTTTTGAGTTATACATGTTTTAGTGTTTCTTTTAAGCATAAAAGTATCTCATGTGATTTCACATTGTTTAAAAAGCATGCTTGCACATTTCGAGATTTTGTGAGCTAGATAGTACTTGCTAAGCTTTATGCTTATTAGTTGCATTTCCTCTTGCTGCAGGTAAGGATAAAGGTAAACAATTCTAAAGGAAGGCGACAAGGCGGTGCTGAGTAACGTGTGTGTGGTGGCTGACCTTGGAGAGGTCCTTGGGACGAGACAGTTTAGCTTATTTGAAATGCAATGTTTAAGGTTTCCAAATTCCAAGTTATTGTGTTATGGAGTTTATTAAACATTTATGCTTTGGATAGTTTTACATGCTCAATTTTGTAGAATGAAGATCCCATGTCATTTCAATTAGTATGCATACTTTTGTGAATGCACTAGATGAGCAAGGGCATGAGTAGTTTAGCATGTTGATACATTGAATTTTAGACTTATTCTTGAGCTTATTATTCCCTTTTGGACTAAGTCCTAATTGTGCTTAAAATTGCTTGTAAATTCGGTAGAAAAGTAAGATTTACATTCTATCTATTTGATGCATGTGCCAAGATGTTGTTAGATATGCTTAGAAAAGTTGCATTCATATTCCATAATGCTTTAGCAATATTATAGAGCCTTGTGTGATGAGTTTAAATGCATGACTATTAAAGTTAGAATATCATTTTTAGATAGATTTAAATACAAAAAAAAAGTAAGAAAGTTCCGCATCTTTAGTCGTGCATTAGAGTCAAGAAGTAGACAAGTAACGGTCCGTCTAAGGTAGAGAAGGCGGGTCGCTACAAGATCGGGACCTGAACATGGTACTTAGGAAGCACACCCGGGTGCAGCCCAGGCCTATACCATCTTGAGGTGCTGACGATACCCAAGATATATAAGCCTAGCCGAGGTGTTGAAGAGGCCAAGTCCTGTTCTTTCCAATGCAGGCGAATAACAATGCACTATGTCCTTATATCTTCCTTAACGTTAGACTTCATGTGGGTTGAGGAGTCTATACGGGAGGGGGGGGGGGGGGGGCGAGAAGCAATACACAATGCATGAGATTGGAATAAGATGCAAAAAATAAGTCACATGGGATATTGAGGTAGAAGCCAAATATATTTCATTCAAAATTGGAGTACATTCATTCAAGAAAGTGGCAGAAGATATATTCCATTCAAAATTGGAGTGCATTCATGCAAGAAACTGATAGAAGATATATTTCATTAAAAATTGTAGCTTACATTTGGAGTACAGAAGATAAAAAGAAAATAGCACAGAAAATAAAAATATTACATTCAAAATTTTAGTTTACACATTGAAGTACATTTGAAAAGAAAGGAAAATGTAAAATACAAAAGAAGAAGAAAAAAGACAGAGCGCTACAGCTCCTCCTCGGGCGGCAACTCCTCCCCGGCCCGATCGACGTTGAGGAAGCTCAGGTAAGCATCCGACTTTAACACCTCAGCTCGTCGAAGTTGCTGGACCGCCCTGTTGAAGCTCTTCTTTAGCTGTCTCAGCACTTGGTCGGTTAAAATGTCGCTAAATTCCTCAGACTGGAGGAATTTGGCCTTGAATGCCGCCTCTACCTCCACCTGTTGGGACTCCTCGTCAGTCTTGTATGCCTTCAATTCTTCTGAGTCTCGGTCCCAGACAGTCTTTACTCGATCGCTTCAGAGGACAACTGGTCTCAAGACGCCTGGGCCTCCTCGAGCTGCTCTGAGATTGTCAAGAGATGCGACTTGGCCCGCTCCAAGTCCCCTGGTAGGAGTCGGACGTCCTCCGATAGCTTCGTCTCCCATTCTTCAAAGCGCCCTTTCTCTTGAGCTAAATGGCTCACCTCATCAGTGAAGGTTATTTCCAGCTCTGATAACAAGCATTCTCGGTGGTGAACGCTATACAGGGAGGACTTAGAGGCCAGCAGGGAGTCCAGGTAATGCTCTAACTTAACTCGAAGACCCCTGCTGACCTCCGCCTGCATCAAGCCTTCTTCGTGAGCCCAGAAAACCTCCACCTCTAGTTCAGTTACTTGTTGGCGTAGGGCGTCGATTTCCTGCTCGGAGGGTAGGCAGCAACCCAAGAGAAGGTAGTCAGAAGCGGCCAGCCACAACAAATAATAAGTGTCATAAGAGAAAATGAGTGTAGTGGGAAAAGACAAGACGTTTACCTTGAGGAGTGACTCATGCAAGCTAGCAATTATTCCAGCTGAATCGCTTGTGGTCCTCCCTCTCATGGCTTTGCTGCTCCTCAGAGAAGGCACGCTAGATGTTCCTTCGGAGTGGCAGAGATGGAGGGGCAAGATACGGTGTGCTTCGAAGGGAACTATAGAGGGGCCCGGAATGTCCTCCTCAATGTTGGACGCTTCTCCGGAAGGATGACCCTCAACCAAGGGCTCCTTCAGCTCCACTGGCCAAGGTCCCAGGGTGGCCGCCTTCTCGACCGCCCGGACCTTTCGGCGCAGATGCGCGCTCGTCAGTCGAGGCTCTGCTGATCATGCCCGCTTGCCTCTAAAATCGTCCAGTGAGTCGGCAAGGGTGGCGACTACGCCACAATGCTCTGCCACAGGAGAGGGCACCCGTCATGGCGCTTCGAGAGGGGAATGGTATCCTCCTCCTCTGTGATCGTGGGAGACACTGGAGGTGCGTGGGTTCTCCTATTCCAAGGGGCAGGAGGAATTGGTTGTCTCTCCTTGTCTTCCTCCCGGGGCAAGACAAGTCATCTTTGCCCCGTCTTTCCAGTTGACTCTGTCACCGATGGAAGAACCTGAGCTGCAGGTTCTTCATCGTCACCTCCCGTCCCAATGGGAGCAGGGGAGGGATCAACTCCCTGAGCACCAGGCTACTCCTGCATCTGCTCCAAGCATTCAGCATGGTCGACCACCGGGGCAGTGGGAGCTGGAGGAGGGGCGAGGGCCTGTTCGTCAGCCAGCTCCCATTTAAGGAGTTTACTCATTGCCCGGGACAACATGACGTCCTCTACAATACAAAAATAATAAAACATCAGTTAGAATCGATAAGTGTTTAACAAAATGTTGAACTTACTGAGGCTATGGCTAAGGCTGGTGGTTTTGGAGCTAAACCCAACCCGATACAGGAGTTCTTCACACTGCACCAGGCTGGGGTCATGGAACTCTATTCCGACTAAGACGCTTCTGGCTCGCTAATACCCCGAGTCCTGCTGGAAGGCGCCCAATTCCGGAAGAGGGGGTAGGTCTTCTCTCCAGCGAGTTGGGCAGAAGGGACGCTCGGAAAGTCTAATGAAGAAGAAGTGCTCCTTCCATCCCTTATGGGAGGAAGGGAGGCTTCCTATGAACTTATAGTCGGGCTGAGCGGTAAAGTTGAATGCCCCTCTGGAGGCCAAGTTTGGGAGGAAGAATAAATGAAAGAAGCGAGAAGTCAAAGATATATTGAAAAGTTTGGAAAGGATAAATGTCCTGCCCATCTGAGCGAAGACGTTGGAAGCCATCTGGTGCACGGGGATATCAAAGTACTCAGATATGACCATAAAAAAGGGAGGAAGAGGAAAACGGAGGTTAAACTGTACCTGCCCTAAGAAAAAGGTGAAAACCCGATTCTACTAGAGACTGATGTAGGACCGGTGCCGTCGATAGAGGGGGGTGAATATCGATCGTGAAAACTCTCACGGAACCTTCGTAGGAAAACTCGGATCATTCTAAACTTAGAACATTAGTAGCACAGCGGAAAAGTAAATAAACAAAATAAAAGCAATACACAGGGACACAGCGGGATTTTTGCTTGGTTCCCGGCCTCCCAGGGTCAGTACATCCAAGGCCTATGCACGGGAACGCCCGTCCACTATTGGTCTCCTTCCCGGACTTTTCGGAGGTGGAGAAACCCGACTTACAGTGCAAGTTTACAATCAAAAGATAAATAAAATTAAGTGTGGAATTAAATAAAAGCAAACCAACAAGACAAAGTCTGAAGCTCGGCTGATCTGGACCTCCGAAGTGCCGCGCACTTCCTCCTGGAGCCTCCCGGTCGTGGAGTCTCGTCTCTAGCGCGTTGTCGTCGGTCAGGATGCTTGGAATCGCTTGTAGCAGTTGTTGTTGAAGCAGAGGGGTCGAAGCCCCTTATATAGCACTCCTGGGGGCGCCTTGGACGTCGGGGCGCCCCGATAAACCCGGTCAACTCTTATCCCTGCGCCGACCTCGCCGCAGCTGATAAAACCTTTGACCAGGGTGCCCCGAACCTCCCGGGTGCCCTCATGGAGGCTTATCTGTGTTTCGGACTCGAAACAGCAAGTACAGGTTTGAACCCGGGCGCCCCGGACGCTCCGGGCGCCCCGCTTGAAGCCTATTCTGCCTGCTTAACTTAAACTGCATTTTTCTTCTTTGTACTGGGCGCCCCCATCACTCTGGGCGCCCACAATCAAGGTGTTAAACCCAAGACTGGGTTTTACCCTCTGATCTGGGCGCCCCCAACACTCCGGGCGCCCGGGTTGGCTGTTTTCCAGCCTCTTGCCTACTTTGTCTCCGGTTCTTGGTACCTGCAAGATACACAAACACAAAGCAAATATACATACAATATTAGGCTTACGGACTTGGTTCGGACTTCGTATTTCCACAAAACCCTAGGTCGAACCGGCACAAGTTCCCATCCTCGAGAACTTGCCCTTCTCCTACTCCTTTCAGGAGACGGTTGCCACCTAGCCCTTCGGGTAGACTTTTGCTTAGCTTCCGATACTTCCGGACCTCGATACGCCCAAACCCTGACCCGTCTCTACTCCTGTCCTTAGTCATTGCTCAGCTAAATTGCTCAGTCCCTTGGACCAAGACTTCATTCCCTAGCAGTCCTTCGCCAGGTGCCTAGCAGTCCTTCGCCAGGTGTTCATTCCCTAGCAGTCCTTCGCCAGGTGCCTAGCAGCCCTTCGCTAGGTCTTCTATGCCTAGCAGCCCTTCGCTAGGTCTTCTATGCCTAGCAGCCCTTCGCTAGATGCCTAGCAGCCCTTCGCTAGGTGCCCAACGGCCCTTCGTCAGGTCTTAGGGTTTCGATACCTAGCAGCCCTTCGCTAGGTGCCCAGCAGCCCTTCACCAGGACTTAGTGCTTCGATACCTAGCAGCCCTTCGCTAGGTCTTTGGGTTTCGATGCCTAGATTAACTAGGACTTTTCTTCAACTTAGGTTACTTCTCCTTTGCTCCCCTTTGTCTGTTTATTGTATCACTAACTTAAGTGTATTGTCAAACATTAAATACTTAAAGGAGAACATCATTGATGCAACATGCACCAACAATCTCTCTCTTTTTGATGTTTGATAATAACTTAAGTTAGATTGGTTTAAGGGGCTAACTTACTGTCCTTGGGATAAAAAATGAAAAAATGATATAAGTTTTGAAACTACATTTTTTATTTTTGGGAGAAAAAATTTTTCTAACTTCTAACTTAAGCACACCTCTCCCCCTTTGTCATACATCAAAAAAAAACAAAAGAAAATACTTGCACTAATAATGAGGATCTTTGGTTCTATTGGAAAATACTTTGTGTAAAAAAAAAATTTTTTTGAAAGCATTGTATTTTGAATGGTATATTACAATTTTTTGAAAAATGCATATTTTGAAAAAGATGCTATGTGCTTTGAAAAGTACTTTGAGAATTATAAAAAAAATGCAAGTCCTTTTGTAATTTTTGAAAAGTATAAGTACTTTTTGGAAAATGCATAACTTATAAAAGAATACTATTTTGGAAAATATAAATATTATGCATATTTTGCAAGTACTAACTGTATTTTGAGACTTTGAAAAATCTAAGTAATTTTTGAAAAATTAAGTACTTTTGAAAAATGTATTGTATTAAGTATTTTTGAAAAACATAATATTTGACTTGATTTGGTTTTTTTTCAGTCTGACACCATCCTAGGAAATCTTGTTGACTACAAGGACATTTCCTAAGTGTCCTGGAAATTTTCCAACCCAAGTAAATATTATTTCAGAAATGGTTTCATAAGTCACCGAATAGTAGGATGTAAGTTAATTTTGAAAAAATGTATGAATTTTTGAAGTCATAATACTTGACTGGTTTAACTTCTAGTCTGGCACAATCATAGGAAACCTTGTTGACTACAAGGACATTTTCCTAAGTGTCCTCGAAGATCTTCCAAACTCAAGATAAACATTTTTTTCAAATTGATCAAAACCAGATGAATCTTAAAATACTGGAATTAAAAAAAATGTTAGTATTTCGAAAGAATACGTATGTTTTTAGCAAGATTTTGAAGATATTGTTCGAAGATCTTCCAAACTCAAGATATTGTTCAAGAAAATACTTGCACCAACAATGAAAACCTTTGGTTCTTTTTGAAAATATTTAGTGCAAAATTTTTGAAAACATTGTATTTTGAATAGTATATTGCATTTTTTGAAAAATGCATATTTTGAAAAAGATGCTATGTGCTTTGAAAAGTACAAGTAATTTGAAAATTATTATGATCTTTTAAAAACAATGCAAGTACTTTTGTAATTTTTGAAAAATATAAGCATTTTTGAAAAATCCATAACTTTTGAAAGATGCTATTTTGGAAAATATAAATATTATGCATATTTTGCAAGTACTAACTATTTTTGAAAAAGATGAAACTTTTGAAGACCCAATATTTTACTTGACTTGGTTTATCATCCAGTCTGACACCATCCTGGGAAACCTTGTTGACTACAAGGACATTTCCTAAGTGTCCTGGAAATTCTTCAAACTCAAGTAAATATTAACAGAATTTTGCCAAAAAAATGATAGTACTTTTGAAAATGTATGCTAGTGGATTTTGAAAAATGTGTGAACTTTTGAAGACCCAATATTTTACTTGACTTGGTTTATCTTCCAGTCTGACACCATCCTGGGAAACCTTGTTGACTACAAGGACATTTCCTAAGTGTCTTGGAAATTCTCCAACCCAAGTAAACATTATTTCAAAAATAATTTCATAAGTCACAAAAAATAGAATAATAGTATTTTGAAAGACTTATATTTTTAGCAAGATTTTGAAGATATGCAAGCATGTTATTAAATAATTCTATTAATATGACCTCCCCCTAAACTTGACTCAGTCCTGGGAAGCTTGTTGACTACAAGTACTCTTCCTCTGAGTCTTAAGGTTTGATACAGATCAAAAGAATAATAATTTTCAAAATAATTTAAAACTTCTCAGAATGTTGACTCAGACTCCCCCTAAATTTGACACGTCCTAGGAGTCCTTGAGGATCATAAAGTGGACCTTTCCTCTGTGTCTTTAGGGTTTATCAAAGTCAAAGAAACGATAATTTTGAAAACATATGTGATGGAAATTAAAGTGCAGTTTTCAAAAAATATTTTTAATAAAAAGAACAAAACACTCCCCCTGCATCCAACACCGTTTGACTCTAACTAAGTGTCTTAAGGAACTTTAGTGTTGTCCTAAGAGGCTTGTGTCTAATTGAGTGAGTCAAACAATTTTAAAAGATATAATTTTTGAAAACATATAATATGTATATTCAATCAGACAAGCATGAATTCCATAAAAACATTATTATGTTGAAGCACTATTTTGAAAATATATTTTTAGGAAAATATTCTAATAATTTTGAAAAATAATTTTGAAAAATACTTTTTTTAATTCATTAGTCCTTAACATCTCACCCATTTTAGATGTATCAATACAACAAGCATGGTTGCCTTATAGGTGTATTGTGAGATGCTTGAATCATTTTTCTTAATTTATTTTTAATTCTAAGATTTAATTGAAGCTTGTGTTAGATTTGAATTTGACAAGAAGTAACTTGAATTTGAATTTCAAAAATTGGCTTCCAGGTCTTGGCGAGGCACTAGGCCTTCTTTGGCCGTAGCCTTATTGGATCATCAACCCTTTCCTTGACAAAGCCTTTTAATGAAATTTCATTTTCAAAATTACTTTTTGAAAAAATTCTGGTCTAACTAGTTTGGGTCTTGGATCGGTAGCTTCGGCTAGTTTCACCAATCTAAAGAGACCAAGTAGTGTATACTTGACCTTATTAGAAGAGGCTTCCCTAACGTACTATCATCTCACCGCCACCCAATACTAGGTTGATCAAGTTTCAATTATTCTTTTTCCTATAGCCGTTCTAATATATGCATATAATTTAAATATGAATGGCATGTCCTATATTTAAGAGAAGTAGCAAATACATTGCATGGCAATTATGCATGAGTCAAACAATTCAAATCATTTTATTTAAGTTTCTAAAAATGTATCAAATTCCCGATTTGATACATGTCGTATGAACCTGCGAATATGTCAACCCACTTTGACATATTTTATGTTATTAATTTTAATTATTACAGTTTAGGTAAAATTTTATTTTAGTTTGAGTTTAAGTTATTTAAGATTTTAGTTGGATTCAGGATAATTAAGAATTAATTGATGTTGAATTAATTAGAAATTAATTGATGTTGAATTAATTTAAGTTTGAATTAATTGATGTTGAATTAATTTAAGTTTGAATTGATTAGGATTTAAACTGAATCTAATTTAATTGGAATTTGAATTTAATTAATTTGAATTTAAAATTTAATTAATTCAAATTTGAATAATTAAGATTTAATTAATTTAAAATTTAATTAATTCGAATTTGAATAATTAAGATTTAATTAATTTGAATTTTAAAATTAAATTAATTTGAATTTGAATAATTAAAATTTAATTAATTTAAATTTAAATAATTTAATTAATTTGAATTTGAATAATTAAGATTTAATTAATTTGAATTTAAATAATTTAATTAATTTGAATTTGAATAATTAAGATTTAATTAATTTGAATTTAAAATTTAATTAATTAGAATTTGAATAATTAAGATTTAATTAATTTGAAGAAAAAAATTAATTTGAATTTGAATAATTAAGGTTGAAATGATTAATTAATAATTGTGGATTTAAATTTATCATTTTCATTATTTCGAAAATTTCTTTTTCATCTTTATCTATCTTTTTAAGTTTTTCAAATAATTTTGATTTATTTGAATTTTTGTAGTTTTCGTTGACTACGGCCCAAATTTTAGATAGTTCCATATCCTCCTTATCCTCAAAATTATATCTGTTAATATCCTCAAAATAGGAGGAGTAATTTGGGTCACTAGTTAAGGTTTTGTAATAGTTTTTAAGATTATCTATGATTAAGTTATTATCTAGGAGAATTTTATCTTCAAATTTATCCTCAGAATTATCCTCAGACACATCTTCAATATTTTCAAGAAATTCAAAATTAATCTCTAGATTATTTTTAAGATTTTTAGAATTAATTTTTGGATTATCCTTATGATTTTCAGGATTAATTCTACTAACTTCAGAGTTATCTTTAGAATTTTTAGATTCGAATTCAGAGTTATACAACGGATTTTCAAATTTGAATTCATAATTATCTAAAGGATTTTCAAATTTAGAATTATCCTTAAGACTTTTGAATTCAGATTTATCCTTAGGATTAAATTTATCTGGATTAAAATTATCAGATTTATCTGAATTAAAATTATCAGATTTATCTGAATTAAAATTATCAGATTTAAGATTATTAGAATTAAAGCTATGATAATTTATTTTAGTAATTGCTAAATTAATGTTCTGAATTAAACAATTAATTTCTAAAATTTTAGTCATGTCTGTATTTTCTAATTTTTCATGCAAAATATTAATTCTACTATGCAGTAAATCTAATTTATCAGAAAAATTAACTGAATTATCTAAAGACAGTGCAGGAATTTGTAAAACTTTTGGAACATAAATCTTACGTACCTTCGCCGGACACTTGTTTTTGTAGTGTCCGTACTTCTCGCATTTGAAGCATCTGATGTGGCTTTTATCTCTCCGGACTCCTAGCACTGGTGTCTCCTTTGCTGCCGGTGACGAACGATTTTTACGAGTAGGGCACTGATTTTTATAGTGCCCTCTCTCCCTGCATGTGAAGCATATAACATGGAATTTAAAATTTGACATTTAAAATTAAATTATACCTGATTCACCCCTGGGCTCCCCCTCAACTCCTGGCGTCGTTGCTCCGTTGGCGGTTAGTCTGGTGAAGAGCGGCTCGGCTCTGATACCAATTGTAGGACCGGTGCCGTCGATAGAGGGGGGGTGAATATCGATCGTGAAAACTCTCGCGGAACCTTCGTAGGAAAACTCGGATCGTTCTAAACTTAGAACGTTAGTAGCACAGCGGAAAAGTAAATAAACAAAATAAAAGCAATACACAGGGATATAGCGGGATTTTTACTTGGTTCCCGACCCCCCAGGGTCAGTACATCCAAGGCCTATGCACGGGAACGCCCGTCCACTATTGGTCTCCTTCCCGGACTTTCCGGAGGCTGAGAAACCCGACTTACAGTGCAAGTTTACAATCAAAAGATAAATAAAATTAAGTGCGGAATTAAATAAAAGCAAACCAACAAGACAAAGTCTGAAGCTCGGTCGATCTAGACCTCCGAAGTGCCGCGCACTTCCTCCTGGAGCCTCCCGGTCGTGGAGCCTCGTCTCTAGCGCGTTGTCGTCGGTCAGGATGCTTGGAATCGCTTGTAGCAGTTGTTGTTGAAGCAGAGTGGTCGAAGCCCCTTATATAGCACTCCTGGGGGCGCCCTGGACGTCGGGGGCGCCCCGATAAACCCGGTCAACTCTTATCCCTGCGCCGACCTCGCCGCAGCTGATAAAACCTTTGACCAGGGTGCCCCGGATCTCCTGGGCGCCCTCATGGAGGCTTATCTATGTTTTGGACTCGAAACAGCAAGTACAGGTTTGAACCCGGGCGCCCCGGACGCTCCGGGCGCCCCGCTTGAAGCCTATTCTGCCTGCTTAACTTAAACTGCATTTTTCGTCTTTGTACCAGGCGGCCCCATCACTCTGGGCGCCCCCAATCAAGGTGTTAAACCCAAGACTGGGTTTTACCCTCTGATTTGGGCGCCCCCAACAATCCGGGCGCCGGGTTGGCTGTTTTCCAGCCTCTTGCTTGCTTTGTCTCCGGTTCTTGGTACCTGCAAGATACACAAACACAAAGCAAATATACATACAATATTAGGCTTTCGGACTTGGTTCGGACTTCGAATTTCCATGAAACGCTAGGGCGAACCGGCACAAGTTCCCATCCCCGAGAACTTGCCCTTCACCTACTCCTTTCAGGAGACGGTTGCCACCTAGCCCTTCGGGTGGACTTTTGCTTAGCTTCCGATACTTCCGGACCTCGAGACGCCCAAACCCTGACCCGTCTCTACTCCTGTCCTTAGTCATCGCTCAGCTAAGTTGCTCAGTCCCTTAGACCAAGACTTCATTCCCTAGCAGTCATTCGCCAGGTGCCTAGCAGTCCTTCGCCAGGTCTTCATTCCCTAGCAGTCCTTCGCCAGGTGCCTAGCAGCCCTTCGCTAGGTCTTCTATGCCTAGCAGCCCTTCGCTAGGTCTTCTATGCCTAGTAACCCTTCGTTAGGTCTTAGGGTTTCGATGCCTAGCAGCCCTTCGCTAGGTGCCCAACGGCCCTTCGTCAGGTCTTAGGGTTTCGATACCTAGCAGCCCTTCGCTAGGTGCCCAGCAGCCTTTCGCCAGGACTTAGTGCTTCGATACCTAGCAGCCCTTCGCTAAGTCTTTGGGTTTCGATGCCTAGATTAACTAGGACTTTTCTTCAACTTAGGTTAGTTCTCCTTTGCTCCCCTTTGTCTGTTTATTGTATCACTGACTTAAGTGTATTGTCAAACATTAAAACACTTAAAGAAAAACATCATTGATGCAACTTGCACCAACAACTGATCTATCCTAGGGACCTCAACCTCTAACTCTACTGGAAGGCCATCCGCTTCACAGGCGGCTCTCAAGGTGTTCGCCTTGACCTTCGAGGAGGTGGCTTCGTACCACTTCGGATGATACACCCCTTCCTCCCCGGACATCTCTTTCCTATCTTGGCCCTTCTTTCCATTTCCTTCCTTGACTATGGTAATAAAGAGGAGAGGAAGACAGAGGTGAATGAGACTTACGCGCGAAGAAGAAGCCCTAGCAAAAGGAAACTCTAGTAGGCAGAAGCGGGATGCACAAGCTTTGATAGTCGGCGGTGCAAGAAGATAAAAGGCCGCTTTCGCCTTCCCCTGTTATAGGGAAGGAGCCGCCCTCGTGCAGGAATAGAGGCATGACACATGGACGGTGAAACTGAAATAGGACTCGGGCTGAAACCCTCGCCACTAGTCGACTGCCCCTAGGGCAGTCGACTGGTGCCACTGAAATTCAACCGTTGCAACCCCAACGTTTGAATTTTCAGCCAACTCACCAGCCACTTACCAGTCGACTGCCCCCAGGGCAGTCGACTGGTCCCAGGCCAAAACCCTTCTGTGAGTTTTATCAGTCGACTGCCCTACTCACTCACCTAAGGTTTCCCTTCCCGAGTACATTCCACTCCGCACTCGAACCCTAGGATTTCCCGAGTACAATCACACAGCACTCGTACCCTCACGACTTGACTGACTCCTCATCCGCAGCCTCGACTATTGCCTTCGTGCCCTCTTCATCTTCGGCCCTCGTCCCTCGGATGCGCACGCAAGCCTCCAGTTTGCCTCCATGCCACCCTTCACGTATGCCTCGAAGTCTGCGCCCCTCAGCTCATTGTCCTGCTCTCCAAGGTCCCTTGGATGCACACAAGCCTCCAGCTTGTCTTCATGCCACCCTTCACCATACCGAGACCGTCAAGTCAAGTCCATATGTGTAACCTGTACAACCTGCAAACTCAACATACACATATAAGAACATAAGGGTAAACCTAACTTAAACCCTTTGCCCAAACATCAAAATACTTGGTCACTCTGGACCACAGATTGCCTCAATAATATGGGCCCCATAGATTCTTTGCTTCCCCTCATCGTATCACTAGCCTAATCAGTTAGCCACACATCCTTCAATTAGACTTGAAGGAGGGACTTGTGATAGAGATGAGCATCCTAGGGTGGACACGTGGCACGGAGAAGCTACGTGGCAGGGCCCGTCGAACCAGTGCCCCGAGGTCAGACCGGGAATCGGTCTCCTATGACTCTCTCAGGAGAATGGAAGAAAGCCCCCGAGGTCAGACCAAAAATTAAGCTCCCGAGACTATCTCGGGAGAGTGGACAAAGGCCCCGTGGTCAACTCAGGAGATGAGACTCCAAGACTGACTCGGGAGAGTAGAGCCCAAAGATCAACGAAGGAATAAGAAAGCCAGATTTCAAGTACCTGTTCCTCTTTCTAGAACAGGAAATTTATCAGGTAATTATTGTTTACAATGCAAGGTAATTAAGGTCTTAATAATCGCAGTGACCGTTACCAAAAGAGAATATCTATCAAGTAACCGATGATTAAGGAATGTGGACGAGAACGAGGGGACACGTGTGATAAAGACATCAGGTATATATGATGCCTCGGAACTCAGGTAAAGGGGGTAAGCTTTCCAAAATTATAGCAATTTGATGGTTACCTTGGAAGGGGGTACTTGTTCTTGATGGTTACCTTGTTCAGAGCTCTGTAGTCTATGCACAGACGCATAGACCCATCCTTCTTCTCGACGAAAAGTACAGGAGCTCCCCAAGGTGAATGACTAGGGCGGATGAAACCCTTGTCAAGCAGCTCTTGCAATTGTTCTTGTAATTCTTTCAGTTCTGCTGGTGCCATGCGATAAGGTGCCTTCGAAATTGGGTTGGTTCCTGGGGCCAACTCAATTTCAAACTCAATTTCCCGATTGGGAGGGAGTCCTGGTAACTCTTCAGGAAACACCTCAGGATAGTCACAGACTACCCTCACTTCTTCTCTCTTCAATCCTTCTCCTTGACTCGCATCCACTATATGAGCTAGAAACTAGAGCACCCCTTCTCTAACATTCTCTGAGCTTGTAAGGTAGGTAGGAACCTATTTATCTTTCTCCTTGGGTCTCCAATAAACTCAACCGAAGGTTCTGCTTCTGGTGTGAACTTGACTTTTTCTTGCGGCAGTCTATAGAAGCATTATACTTGCTCAAGAAGTCCATTCCTAAAATGACATCGTAATCCTTCATCTCAAGGACTAACAAGTCACTGTAGAGCTCTCGGTTGGAAATCTAGATTGATACTGCCCTTAGCCTCTCAGTAGAGGCCATTACTTCCCCTGACGGTAAGGTTGTTAAGAACTTCATCGTTCAACCTTTCTGGTGGCCTTTATACTGTTTAAGTAGTGCTCAGTGATCAAAGCACTACTTATTAGTTCCTCGGAGGTTTGCAGTCTCTTAACACCGCTAGCCCCCCTTCAACGCTATCTCAGGCCTTAACATCTTGAGCATTAGCCTAACTATCTCTTTTTCTGTGCTAACTAGCTCTGGGCACAGATGAGCTAACCGCTTAAACATCTTCACTGCTTCATCCACGGATAGTTCTCCTTGTCTGAACTCCGTGAATTCATCATAATGCTTGTTGGTTACTTGCATGTGAGAGTATTCTTCGAAGAACTCAGTCTCGAAGTCGGCCCATGTCATCTGGCTGACATTTCTCTTGGCCTTGACTCTCTTCCACTATATTCTAGCATCTCCCGTAAGGCAGAAAGATGCACACTTTATCTTCTCTACCTCATGCCAGTCCAGTAGCCCTACTATTCTTTCCAACGTTTTGAACCATGCTTAAGCATCCCATGGTTTGCTTGTGCCTGGGAAGTTCCCTGGCTTCAGTTTCTCCTACTGAATGAGGTACGCTTCTTGCCTTCTAGGAGCTTGCTCCTCGTTTTGGGCCTTTCTAGGACGTCCTCAAATGTATAACTTAACACTTAATGGTAATGTTCCCAAACTTGCTTTAGGATATAATAAGACCTTGGTCTTGATTCTTATCTCATTTCTTAGTCCTAGAACTCGTTCTAGGGCTTAGTAAGACCTTGGTCTTACTCAAAACTTTTATCAAGCACCTTGCGTGCCGAAATCCCAAAACTTACTTTTGGGCAAATCAAGTAAGTACTTAAGCATTTCTCTAATGTCCATTCTAGGGATTAAACATAATTCCGTGATACTAAGGTATTAAACATGCTTCCTTGTTCTATGCACATATGAGTAAGTACTTAAGCATTTCTCTGTACTGCAATTAAATAAAGGAGCAATAGAAAAACTGAAACTTAAAGCTTTCTTACTTGAAGACGGCAAGGTTGATGCTGATGTGTGTGTGATGCTGGAGAATGGGAACTGCTCTGATACCACCTGTAGTGACCCGCCTTCTCTACCTTCAGACGGATCGTTACTTCTCTCTACTTCTCTACTTTTGATACATGACTAAAAATGCGGAAATCTTTTTTTTTTAAACTTTTAAATTCATCTAACAATTATATTCTAACTTAAGCAGTCATGTATAATAACATATCACACTTTCTATCTCAAAAGCTCACATATGGTACACTTTGAAGCTTGCCTCGCCCAACACCACAGTCGGGTATCAGTCGACTGATACTGTATCAGTCGACTGATAGCCTGAAATCTGAATTTTCAGGTTTTCGGCAGTTGCTTCACAGCTCCTCCAAACTTATAATTTCGAGCCATATGGAATCATGACACCATTTCTACACTCTATGACAGTTTTCAAATGAGTTTAGCCAATCAAAACGAATCCATAAACTTGAAATTTGGACTTTTGCGGAAGAAAATAAACTATACAAGTTATATGAACTTTAACACTAAAGTTTGTACCAATCTTGACTTCTATACATTCATATAACCAAATACATGTTCTATGACCTTGCTAAAGCATCATGAAATGTGAATGCAACTTTTCTAAACATATTTAAGCAATGAAACTTAATTCAAAGAAGAAATTGATACTATCTTGGCACATGCATCTATTTCTCTAACTAAGTATCAATATCTCTAACTACTCACAATTCTACTCATCCAGTGCAGTCATAAGAATATATAGGCTAAAAGAAATGACATGGAATCTTTACTCTAAGAAATTGAGTATGTAAAACTATCCAAAACTTAAATGTTCACTAAACTCCATAAAACAAAAACTTGAAATGCAAATGAACTATAACATTGTGAATTAAATAACTAAATTGTCTTGTGCCAAAGATCTCTCCATAATCAGCCACCACACACACTTTTCTCAGCACCGCCTCGTCGCCTTCCTTCAGAATTGCTTGCCTTTACCTTTATCTGCAATAAGAGGAAATGCAACTAGTAAGCAAAAAGCTTAGTAAGTACTATCTAGCTCACAAAATCTCGAAATGTGCAAACATGCTTCTAGATCAAACTGAAAATCATATGAGATACTAATATGCTTGAAAGAAAACTAAGAACATGTATAACTCAAAACATGCATACTCAAGCAATAATAAATCTCAATTTACTTTTCTTGGCTCAACTTGAAACTTTAGCTATTCTTTAACTTTTTGAAAACTTTCTTAAACTTTAGAAAACTTTGCTAAAGCATATACTTGAAAATAATAATCACTTGGATCCACTGAAGACGTAAGTACCATCTCATATGCGCGTTCCCTAAAAGGTTGGGGTAGCGAGCCACCAATCCTAATAGAGCAGACCTTGGTCTACCAGGGCCAAGACCTTGGAATTGGACACCTGGATTTCTTTAACGACGCCCTTGGACGCCGGGTACTGGCCTTATAAAATAAAATAGCTTTTCTTTCTTTTCTTTCTTATCTGTAAATGCCTTGGCATTTTCTGGAGCACCTTGCGTGCTAAAATCCCTAAGTCTTGACTTTTGGGGATTTCTTAAGGCCTTGGCCTTTTCTTTTCTTATCTTTATCTTTCCTTTTCTTTTCTCATAGCTTTTCTTGGACCCTAAACTCACATAGGGTATTAATCAACATATATAAGCATATAATGAACTAAGATCACATGCACAAAAACTCAAACAAAAGGAAATATCTCTTTTAAAAACTTTTAAAGGAAATTCTCGCGGAAAAACCGCCTCTTACTGCAGGTGAGCAGTACTTACATTGATATCTTGGACTTACAACCAAGATTGACGTCTAGGACTCGGGAGAAACTTGAGATCTCGGAGAATTCTTCGCGCCTACGCGTTCTCCTCGTCGAGACGAACGCAACGCTCCGCTTTCCTTGATCCCTCCTTGGCCAGCGCCCCTTGGAAGAGGAGAGAAAGGGCTTGGTGTTGGCGTGCGTGCGTGAGAGGGGAAGGTTGTCGCGCGGCTAGGGTGAGGAAGAGGAAAACCAAAAATTCTAATTTCCTCTCTTAACTTATCTATTTATACTTATGGGGGCGGATCGACCTAACTACACCTTAAATATAAGTCTCTCCACCCTTTCCTGTGCTTGATACCCTAGCCTGGCTGGTCGCGCGCTTGCCTGGTTTCGTGCAGGTCGCGGCTTCGAACCCCCCTGTTGCCCTTAATTGGTTTTTCCTTTTTTTTTCCTTTCTTTTTTTTTTTAAAATACCAAACGGACTCGAAAAATTCCATAAAAATATTCTAAAAATTCCTAAAAATATCTAGAATATTTCTAAACCATTTTTAAATAATTCTAAGGACTATAAGAACTAAAAATGGGAATTTTGGGGCGTTACATTCAGAGCAGCGGCTGGAGGCCACCGTTGGTCAGCAAGCCCCGACGGGTTCACGTGTCCCTCTTGGTTATAGTATGGTGTTCGGGGCGGCGGCCGGAGGCCGCCGTTGGTGTTCGGGCAGCGGCCGGAGGCACATGCCGCCCTCGGAGAGTGCCTGATCAGTCACATGACCGATCAGCAAGCTTGTCGCGCATGGGCGCGTAGGTTTTGTCGCTCATGAGATCACTCCTATATATATATATATATATATATATATATATATATATATATATATATATATATATATATATATATATATATAGTTGGATCGAGAGAAACGATAGAGGGCGGGTGAATATCGTAAAACGTTCGGATTCGTAAAAGAGAATTAGCAGCGGAATTAATTAAAGCAACACACACGCGAACACCAAGATTTTACTTGGTTCGGAGTCGCGGTCGGCTCCTACTCCAAGGCCCACGGTCGTTGACCGTTTACTGCGGGCAATTCTATATGCGCAAAATCTTTACAGAAATAGATTACAAGATTAGTACAGTAAACTGAAAGAAACCTGCTCTTAGTTACCGACGTCCGGAGTAGATCGTATTTTCGAAGCAGAGGGACGTCGTCGGCGCTTGTATCTCGAGTCGGGAGGTTTCCGGGACAGAGCACTGGAGCAGAAGAGCGTGAATGTGTTGATTGAATTGTTGTTCTGAAGCCTTGGGGTCGAGGGCCTTTTTATAGCCCCTGGGGGCGCCCGGAACGTCGGGGGCGCCCCCCCCCCCACATGTCATCTGATCCGAGCTCCTCTCGGTCAGCTCTGATCCCTTCAAACTCAGGATCAGACTTTGACGGGGCGCCCGGGACGCTGGGGGCGCCCGGGTTGACTCGATCCGCTGGCTTCTCGCTGGCTTGAAGTTGATCCGCTTCGTTAGCTTGAGCTCGGGGCGCCCGGACCATCCGGGGCGCCCGGGAGCATGGGGGTGCCCGGGAGCATGGGGGCGCCCCGCCTTTGAGCTGTCGAAGCGTACATTTTGCTCAACTTCTTTTGTATTCACCTTGGGGGCGCCCGAGACACTCCGGGCACCCTACTCAGCTTCTGCCTCACTCCTTTGAGGCTCTCTGAGCTGCAAGCACTCATTCCTTCGGTCCAGCATCCAGGGTTAGTCCAAAATAACATAGAGCAATAACATGTTAGTATTATACAGCCTTAGCTGTCTTGGTTCTGACTTTGGGTCTCCAAAATGGAGCCCTAGGTCGAACCGACGCCTACTGTTCCCTCGACGGGGAACGCGTCCTCACCTACTCCTCTCGGGAGAATTTACCTAATGCCAACCGGCTCCTCCGGTTGGACTTTTGCCCAGCAGTCCTTCGCCAGGTGCCTAGCTGTCCTTCGCCAGGTCATCAGTATCAAGCTGTCCTTAGCCTGGTGCCTAGCAGTCCTTCGCTAGGTCTTTGTATCCTGGCATTCCTTCGCCAGGTGCCTAGCAGTCCTTCGCTAGGGCTTTGTATCCTGGCATTCCTTTGTCAGGTGCCTAGCAGTCCTTCGCTAGGACTATTCCTGCACACTTGAGTAACATGTTAGATAAATATTATATCTTAACTTTTGAACCCTTTAGCCATTATCAAAATACAGGTTCGACTTGGGTGCTTTTTGCACCAACAATCTCCCCCTTTTTGATTTATGGCAACCCTGGTTCAAAAAGTTAAGTTAATCAGAGCATATAAAACAAAATTTTGTTTCCTCCCCTGGAAGGAATCTCCCCCAAGATTTTTCAAAAGTTCGTGGGGTTTTGAAACTAACTTCTAAGTCCAAAGATGGATGTTAATTTTACTTAGCACAGTTTTCAACTTTAAAGACATATTTTTCTAAATAATTTTGGTTGTGTACTTTGGAAAATTTTATACTTATAGGAGAAATTTTGAAAACTTAAGTTTAAGTACTTCAGAAAAGTTTTGAACACTTACGTTTTAAGTACTTGGGAAATTTTTGAACACTTAAGTTTTAAGTACTTAGAAAAATTTTGAAAACTTAAGTTTTAAGTACTTAGAAAAATTTTGAAAACTTAAGTTTTAAGTACTTAGAAAAAATTTTTGAAAACTTAAGTTTTAAGTAATTAGAAAATTTTTTGAAAACTTAAGTTTTAAGTACTTAGGAAATTTTTGAATACTTAAGTTTTAAGTACTTAGAAAAATTTTGAAAACTTAAGTTTTAAGTTCTTAGAGAAATTTTGAAAACTTAAGTTTAAATACTTAGAGAAATTTTGAAAACTTAAGTTTAAAGCACTTTTGAAAATGAATTAAGTACTTTTTGAATAAAGGATAGAGTTTGAAATTTTGGATTTTAAAAAATTTTACAAACAGATTTTAAAATCTTTAAAATCTCTCCTTTCCTATCTCTCCCCCTTTGTCAAATATCAAAAATAAAGAAATATAGCAAACAAAATTGCATAATAGCAAAAAAAATAAACTGTATAATTTGCTGTACTGAACCAATTCAGAATTTGAGCTAAACCAAATCAGTTTCAATTATCTCTTTTAGGGTCCTGTCTAACCCAGTTAGCTACTTACTAACTGTTATAAACAGTAGTTTTCGCTAGGGTTAGTCAAGTTAAGTGTTCTATTCAAGTTAGATTTCCTTAACTTGACACTTGGCTTGATTACTGTTTAGGTTGTATTTAGTGTCTCAATTACTGCAGATGCACTGACTTAAAGCATCTTGAATTAAGGCAAAGACCTAAGCATCTCGACCCATTCTAGGTTATCAGTCAAAAAGTACCCTACGGTGCTTGTGAGATGCTGGCTTCTAAATCTATAGGTGCATGCAGTTCTAGGGTTAGGGCCTAGGCTAAGTCCATTTGCGAAAAAAAAAATCCAAGTTTTCAAGGGGTAGTTTTTTTTAAAATAAAACTAGGTTGAAAAAAAAATTTCAAACTTTGTAAAAGCTGATTTTAAAAAAACTCTTTCAGAAACTGATTTTAAAATAAGTAAAGCAGTAGGAAAACCAGAAAATAGAGTAAACCTATTCTCCCAAGCATAATCAAGATCAGATACTTAAGATTAAACAACTGGTCAAGCCCATAAGTTAACTGGTCAAAGAGAGGACCAGCAGAGTCAAACATGAGTCAAGTCTTAGTTACTAATACAATGCATCTGCTGAAATAGTCTAACTATGAAGACGGGCCAGGGTGGTCAGATGAGCCAGGCTGCCATGCTCTGAGAAGCGACATCATCTCAATGTATCGTGCATCGACCACCTCTCGATCGGCTCTACGAGCGTCCATCTGCTCAACGTGGTAGGCCTCGGCCTCCTCTCGGAGACTGTGGATCTCCGTCTGCATCTGTGCGAAGCGATGGTCAATGGTCGGTGGTGGGGGCTCGTCCATGTGCTCATGGACCTCGGCTGCCCAATCTCCGACGTCGACCTCAACATCCTCATCAGAGTCGATCGGTTGTCTGGCTCACTGGCGTCTCCACGAAAGAACCCCCGTAGTCGAGACCTCTATACTGGCTAGGGAAAAGTTCCTAAATCCTATCTCGTCGAAATCGGTCATCGTGGTCATTTCACCTACGGTAATATTACGACCGTGGTGATGAAGGATGGAGGTGATGATGTGGCAGAAGGGGGTGCGTACCCTACCCTGAGTGGTGACACTGGAGTAAGATGGCGTGGAACATGTGAAGGCCAATGTCAATGTCTAGATGGTGGATCAATGCATATAATAAGAATGTGTGAAATGGTCGCATGGTCGCGACGTCCCTTGTGGATAAGGGCAGGATGCAGCGGACCAGAACTCTATACAGGGTGTAGTCCTGGACCTGAAGGTCAACGGACTGGAATCGTCTATCTACGGGATTTCTAGCCTCCCTATAGAAGTAGGAGTGGATAGTGTCTAGGGTAATGTGAGAGTAGGGAGCATCAAATGGAGGATCCCTAGGCGGATAGCAACAAAAAGTAGATTGAGAGAGTCGTAGTCCCAGAAATCGGTTAAGTAGGGAGGGCGTGATGGTTAGAGGCAACCCTTGGACTGTGGTGTCAAAGCTGAGTTGATCTTGTCTGACTATATTATTATAAAATTCTGCACATAATGTTGTATTAATAGAATGAGTACAGAATACGAGGTTATCGAGTTGGTAAAAGTTTATAATATTCATTGCCAAGGGACATGATTGGGTGAAGAATTGTCTATTGAGATAGCTAGTTTTTATGGGTTTGTATGTGGTTCGAGCAAACCTATTACAGTGTTCTAACGTTGGGAACCTAGGATCGAGACTAGGTTCGGTACCGGGGTTCGCTTGGGTTGCTCGGCATTTGCTAAGATAAGAGATATGCATTTAGAAGAAAGAATAAATATAAGTGCGAAACAAAAAGAAAATAAAAAATTGTACCGAGTGGCTGCTCGGGGAGGCATGGTCGAAGTTGAGGAAGAACAAGTGTCGCTTGATCTCCTTGGAAGGAAAGAAGTTAGAAAGGAGGATGGTTTTTGGTGTGGCAAGAAGAGGGAGTTCGGGTGCCCTTTTATAGGGCTTTAGCCAGGGCGCCCGGGAGCTTCCGGGCGCCCGGGACAGGGCCTTCTGCCATTGGCAGGGTCCAACGTCTGTTCGGGGCGCCCGGGATGGCCCGGGCGCCCAAGTCAGGCTTGGTCATGGCAGCTTTGCTGCTTTGACTGATACTGGGGGCGCCCGCAAGGTTCCGGGCGCCCTGGTCAAGAGACAAAGGCAGATTTTTGCCTTAAGAGAAGTGAAAGTCATGGGGGGCGCCCGGGGAGTCACGGGCGCCCGGATTGAGTATGTATTGGAATCTTTGTTGTCTTGTCTTCATTTGACCATGATTTACTTGGTTTGACCATGGTTTGAAATGATTTGACTATGGTTTGACTGCTTTTGACCAGATTTGACCTGTTTGACCAGGTTTAACTGGTTTAACCATGGTTTTGTTGGATCGAGAGAAACGATAGAGGGGGGTGAATATCGTAAAACGTCCGGATTAAGAAAATAGAGTATGCACAGCGGAAATTAAAACAATCAAATACGCAAACACCAAGTTTTTTACATGGTTCGGAGTCGCGGTCGGCTCCTACTCCAAGGCCCACGGTCGTTGACCGTTTTCTACGGGCAATTCTATATTTTCGCAAATCAGTTTACAAGAATGAATTTACAAGTATAGTAAAGTAAACTTTTGAAAGAAACTCTTCTTTTACCGACGTCCGATGTAGGTTGACTTTTCGGAGCAGCGGGACGTCGTCAGCGCTTGAGTCTTGAGTCGGGAGGTTTCCGGAGCAAAGCGCGGGAGCAAAAGAGAGTGTATGCGTTGGAAAAATTGATTTTTCAAGCCTTGGGGTCGAGGGCCCTTTTTATAGCACCTGGGGGCGCCCGGAACGTCGGGGGCGCCCCCCCCCCCACGTGTCAGCCGATCCGCTTCGCTCTCGGTCAGCCCTGATCCCTTACAACTCAGGATCAGGCTTTGACCAGGGCGCCCGGAACGCTGGGGGTACCTGGGTTGACCAGGTCTCTTCTTATTTGTTGGCTTCGATGGGAGTTGCTTCGTTAGCTTCACCTGGGGGTGCCCGGGAGCAGCGGGGGCGCCCGGGAGCACGGGGGTACCCTGCCCATGAGCTGCAGAAGCAGTTCCTTTGCTTCTGTTGTTTGTGTTCACCTTGGGGGCACCCGGGACACTCCGGGCGCCATGGTCAGCTGCTGCCTCACTCCTTTGAGGCTCTCTGAGCTGCAGACACTCGTTCCTTCGGTCCTGCATCCAGGGTTAGTCCAAAACAACATAAAGCAATTAAGATGTTAGTTTATACAACCTTAGCTGTCTTGGTTCTGACTTTGGGCCTCCAAAATGGAGCCCTAGGTCGAACCGACGCCTACTGTTCCCTCGACGGGGAACGCGTCCTCACCTACTCCTCTCGGGGAATTTACCTGATGCCAACCGGCTCCTCCGGTTGGACTTTTACCTAGCGGTCCTTCGCCAGGTGCCTAGCTGTCCTTCGCCAGGTCTTCAGTACCAAGCTGCCCTTCGCTTGGTGCCTAGCAGTCCTTCGCTAGGTCTTTGTATCTTGGCATTCCTTCGTCAGGTGCCTAGCAGTCCTTCGCTAGGGCTTTGTATCCTGGCATTCCCTCGCCAGGTGTCTAGCTGTCCTTCGCTAGGTCTTTGTATCCTGGCATTCCTTCGCCAGGTGCCTAGCTGTCCTTCGCTAGGGCTTTGCCTGCACACTTGGGTAACATGTTAGACACACAATATACCTTAACTATTGAACCCTGTTGCCATTGTCAAAATACAGGTTTGACTTGGGTGCATTCTGCACCAACAATCTCCCCCTTTTTGATTTATGGCAACCCTGGTTCAAAAAGTTAAGTTAATCAAAAATTGAATTTTTGTTCCCTCCCCCTAGAAGGAATCTCCCCCTAGATATTTCAAAAATTCGTGGGATTTTTTAAAATTCAGTTCTAAGTCTAAAGGTGGATTAATTTTTACTTAGAACAATTTTCAACAGAAACTATATTTTCCTAAATTTATACTTGTAGGAAAATTTAAGTTTTAGACAAATTTAAGTTTAGGAAAGATTTTGAAAACTTAAGTTTAGATGAATTTTGAAAATTTCAGTTCGAGTAATGTGAATATTTTTAGTTCAAAGTACTTGAAAAATTTTGAAAATTCCAGTTCAAAGTACTTTTAAAAAATTTTTAAAGATTTCAAAAAAAATTTGAATGTTTAAGGAAGTTTGAAAACTTAAGTACGAGTACTAAGGAAAAGTTTTGAAACCTTAAGTTAAAAGTACTCAAACAAAATTTTGAGAGCTTTTAAGTTTAAAGTACTTAGTCACATTTGAAAAACTTTAGTTTGATAATTCTAGTTTTAAGTACTTAGTTAAGTTTTGAAAACACTTTAAATGCTTTTAAAAAAACTTAGTACTTTTGAAAATGAGTTAAGTACTTTTTGAATAAAGGATAGAGTTTGAAATTTTGAAGAAAAAAATTTATATAAAAAATTTGAGAAAATTTTTTTAAACTCTCCTTTCCATCTCTCCCCCTTTGCCATATATCAAAAACAAATAAATATAGCAAAAATAGGATAATTAAATTGCATAAAAGCGAAATAATAAATTGCATTATTTTGTTGTACTAACCCAATTCAGGATATGAACTAAACCAAATCAGTTTCTTTTAGGGTCATGTCTAACCCAATTAGCTACTCACTAACTGCTATTAAACAGTAGTTTTTGCTGGAGTTAGTCAAGTTGAGTGTTCTGTTCAAGTTAGATTTTCTAAACTTGACACTTAACTTGATTACTATGTAGTTTGTATTTAGTGCCCCAATTACTGCAGATGCACTGACTTAAAGCATCTTGAATTAAGGCAAAGACCTAAGCATCTCAACCCATTCTAGGTTATCAATCAAAAGAACCCTAAGGTGCTTGTGAGATGTTGGCTTCTAAATCTATATGTGCATGCAGTTCTAGGGTTAGGGCCTAGGCTAAGTCCATTTGCGAAAAAGCCCTAGTTTTGAAGGGGGTATTTTTTTTTGAAAATAAAACTAAGCCGAAAAATATTTAAAATTTTTCAAAACTAAGTAAACTTTTATTTTGAAAACATTAAAAAATTTTAAGAACTGATTTTAAAAACATTTGAAAATTTTAAAGGCTGACGTAGTTTAAAAAAACAAAAAGCAAGGTAGACCTATTCTACCAAGCATAATCCTAACTGCCTTCTTAGTGAACTGAACTCAGACTCAGGTAGGGGTTTGGTGAATATGTCAGCTAAGTTAGATTTAGAGTCTACATGCTTAAGGACTATCTCACCCCTGGCTACATGATCTCTTACAAAATGGTGCTTAACTTCTATGTGTTTAGTCCTGGAATGTTGGGTTGGGTTTTTAGTTAGATTAATTGAGCTTATATTGTCAATAAAAACTTGGGTTTGGGTGTAATTGAGCTGAAAGTCCTTAAGAGTGTGCATCATCCATAAAAGTTGTGCTACACACTCTCCTAAGGCAACATACTCAGCTTCAGTTGTGGATAGAGCTACACAGTGTTGTTTTCTGCTGCACCAACTTACTAGACTATTTCTTAATAGTTGGCAGCTTCCACTTGTGCTCTTTCTATCTAATTTACAACCTGCGTAGTCAGAGTCCGAGTATCCTGACAAGTCGAAGGTTGAGGTCCTAGGATACCAAATCTCTACATTTAGGGTGCCCTTGACATATCTTAGTATTCTTTTTAGGGCTGCTAAGTGCGTTTCCTTAGCACAGGTTTGGTATCTAACGCGCATCCCTACAGCAAAAAGAATATCAGGTCTGCTGGCTGTTGTAAGATCGGGTCGACCGGCTAGAGGGGGTGAATAGACGGTTTATGAAAAATAAGCACTAACACTCGTCTTTAAAAAGAAATAAACTTAGTTGCAACAGAGTCGTTGCTTCCAAGGCAGTTGATGCTCAAACAGAAACTCCTTAAGGCGGAGAAGCCTTTACAGTTGTAGCACAGAGAAAGCTTAGAGAGAAAGAGAGTTTACAACTCAATAAATTGCATTAACTTCTAAAACTCCAAGCCTATTTATAGGTTAGGAAAATAAATCCAGATCGTAGATCTTTGATAGGATTTCTCTTATCTGTTGATCTGCAGATTCGATCTTGATGGTTGATCATGGATATATTTTAACCATGGCCTTTAGATCTGATTAAAGGATAAAGTTATCCTTTAAGAGATAACTTTATCTTCTGCTCGCAACAGATAAATAACTTTATCATCTGCTCGCAACAACTTTAATCACATCTTTTCTTTATCCCAGTCGGTAAGGCTGGTGATATATGTAGGCGAGGTTGCTGGTGTTGATGCAGTCTGGCCCTGATTGTTGTTTTGGTGTTGACAAGGATTTTAAGTTAGGAGGATGATTATGATTTGGGAAATCCTAACCTGGGAGGTTAGGTGTGATGATTATGATGATTATGATTAAGTCCTAATCGAGGATTAGGCATGATATGGAAAATCCTAACCTGGAAGGTTAGGTGTGGAAAATCCTAGCTTGGAGGGCTAGGTGTTGGAAAATCCTAACCTGGGAGGTTAGGTGTGAAAAATCCTAGCTTGGAGGGCTAGGTGTTGGAAAAGTCCTAATTCGGAAAGGTTGGGTGAAAAGTCCTAGCTTGGAGGGCTAGGTGAAAAGTCCTAACCTGGAGGGTTAGGTGCAAATTCCCATCCTGGAGAATTAGGTGAAAAAGTCCTGGCTTGGAGGGTCAGGTGCCTAGCTTGGAGGGCTAGGTTGGATGATGTTCTAACTCGGAAGAGTTGGGTGAAAAGTCCTAGCTTGGAGGGCTAGGTGAAAAGTCCTAACATGGAGGGTTAGGTGCAAATTCCCAACTTGGAGAGTTAGATGGAAAAATCCTTAGCTTGGAGGGCTAAGGTGGATGAATTCCTAGCTTGGAGGGCTAGGGTTGAGTCGCTGGATCGGTCTGGTGACCGATCAGGGACATTGGCACGCTGCTCCTTAGTGGATCGGTCTGGTGACCGATCCAGCTATGTCTGATCGGTCTGGGGACCGATCAGGGAGCGCACAGTGAGATTGAGAATCTGCTGTGTGGCTCCTGATCAGACCGGTGACCGATCAGGGAGCAGGCTGCTTCCTCGCTGTCTTGCTTCTGATCAGTCTGGTGACCGATCAGGGAGCAAATGGTGAGTGAGTTCCCTTGCTGATCAAAGCCTTGGATCGGTCTGGTGATCGATCAGGGATCTTGGATCTGATTAAAAAGTTACTGTTCATCTACTCTGATCGGTCTGGATGACCGATCAGGATCCAATCTGATCGGTCTGGTGACCGATCAGGCTTCACCCTGATCGGTCTGGTGACTGATCAGGCGTGTATAGCTACGAGAGCTGGGAATCCCAGCAAAGCAGTGGATCGGTCTGGTGACCGATCCACACATCCTGGATCGGTCTGGTGACCGATCACTTTAATTCAAATTCACTGTCAGACGCGGTCAGAATTTCTGATCGAATCCGATTTGCTGATGTATGTTGATATGTTGCTTGATCTTCTGCTCTAATGCTCTGATTGAGTTTCAGGTGACAGGGGAAGACTCAAACACTCAAGGAGAAGTCAAGGCGTGCTTTCCTTGGAGCAGGTTGTCCCTTTTCCCATCTCAGGTTGCAACGGCGAGCTGCTGACTGGAGCTAAGACTGGGGCTTGGCTGAGGAGCTCAGTGAGTCCAGAGATAGCTCAGTAGAGGCTGGCGTTGGCAGATGAGTATCTGGGAGCTACAGAGATGGTGTCACCCGTCGCTTGGCGGAGAAACAAAAGGAACGCGAGAGTTGAGTTCCGTAGAATTTTTTACAGTTTTGATACTTGCTGATCTGCTTCGTGTTCTTGCGTTCTGCTACCACAAGCTTGTTGTTCTTGAGTTCTTCAACCATTCTAAGCAAGCTATTGAGAAGCAATCATCATACTTGAGCGCTTGAAGGAGAAAACAAGAAGCTGGGAGTCCGACAGTGGGAAGACACGAAGCAGACGGGGTCTGCGTGAGATCGCCACTGGGTGGAGCTCGGGAAGCTTGCTGTGTTTAATCCTTGCTAAGTGTTTGAGTAAGATCCTTCTTGTTGTTGTTTCATTGTGCTTATTATATATCATTGTTTGAAACACACTGTGGAGAGGTTTCTCCACCGAGAAGGAGGTTGCTTCATATCCGGTGTTAACCGGGGCTTGATCTGCCGACGATCAAGGGATCGCTCACCTCAAGGGCACGCCAAGGAGTAGGGGCAAGTTATCCCCGAACCTTGTAAACCCTCCTTGTTAGCGATCTTGCTAGTTGTGTGTGCTTTGCTCTCATTTGTTTTNCTTAAGCAAGCATCTCCAAGGAGGTGTGGACCCAGGATGATTGGGTATAAGCCGAAGTACCCGAAGATGTTTGAACAGCCTACAAAGGATTCACCACTCCTTGCGAGGAGATGTATACCCGAGGCCTATCGTCAGACTGTTACTCGAAGCCTCTGGCCAGAGCATGACATGTTCAGAGTATAAATCTCTTAAATACATGAGAGTAATTAGAATCCGTAGGACGAGAAAACGTTACTTGGGCTAGGTGTGACGTAGTCAGCCTAGTGAGGACTGACACACATAGACCATGTCCTAAACCAAGTGGGTATAAGATGGTGAAGGGAATGGGGTACGATTCATTATAGCTGCTGAAGGGTTTCAGAATTGTTTCTGAGGTCAACCGTTGATATTTCAATTAATTGGGGATCATGATGTACTACTAGGTGCCACTCATGATCGTTCTATAATTGATTAATTATAGACGGCCAACATAAATCGAAAGCCTATTTAGTCACACGTAATACGAGTAATCTGAGGGATTTAAAACGAGTTGAAAATTGAATTTTCCAATCAAGAGAGATTAAGTTTGGTTGAGCCAAACGATAAGTCGAATGTGAATTTTTCAGAGACGCATCGGAAGCGTAAAATGGCTAACTCTTTTGAAGACTTAATAGATGAATTAAATAAGTTTAATTCATTGGGGCTTGGCTTGGATGGGCCGGCCAAAGAGGGCCTCCATCCTCTTTGCTTGGCCGGCCACAACAAAGGGAGAGAATCAAGTTTTTGGTTCAATTTATAAAATAAACCAAGTGTGGTTTGTTTTATAAAATTATGGATGATATAAATTTTTATATAATAAACCAAGGTTTGGTTTATTTTTCATGGAAATTAAAATAAACCTTGGATTGGTTTATTTTATAAAATCAATCATGGATTGATTTACCATGATAAAGAAATTTATTCCATAGGAGAGAAGAGACTTGATTGATTTTTTATCATGAATTAAAATATGATTTTAACCATGATATAAAATTAAACTTGGCATGATGGAATAAGTTATTCCATATTTGAGAGGCTTGATGGTTGAGAGGCCACTATATAAAGGACCCAAGGCATAGCTTGGGGAATAATAAAAGAGATGAAGGCATAGGCTCTCTCCCTCTCTTTCTCTCCTTCTCTTCTCCCCTTCTTGCCGTGCGCCAACCAGCCCCAAGAAGGAGCACCAGCCGACCGCCCCTGCCCTTTCCCTGGCGACCACCACCTGTTACCGGAAAAGGAAGCTCCGGCCACCTCTTGGCCGAAAGAAGGTGCTGCCGGAATTAGAGTTTGCCGCAAGGATCTTTTTGCCGCAAGCCTCTTCTTTTGCTTCGCCGGAATATTGATTCCGGCCATCCTTTAGTGGTTAGTCTTCTGACTTCTCTCTTGGTTTTTCTCGTCGGTCTCTCGGAGAATCTAGTAGTTCTCGAGAACACGAAACTCGTGGCTTTGCGAAGTCATCCCGAAGATACTCGGCGTAGACGCGAATAGATACGGAGCTTCTAAGGGACGCTAACGGTTGGATCTCATCCCTTCCAACGAGTTACATGAGGTAATACGTAAATTAGTTTATGTTTCTGCAAAATTTCAAATATATGATCATGTCTACACAAGATAAAATTTCATGCTTAGATGTGTGGTTAAATAATTCGAGAAATTATTTATGCTAAACCTTCCGCTGCATGTAATTAATTTTAAAATTACGAACCCGCATCCATGTCAACATGCACCCGGTCCCAACAGTGGTATCAGAGCCGAGGTTTGTGTTCGACATAATCATATAATATTTTGCGGAATGCTTTATCATGATCTCAATTGTGGAAACTTTCCAATTTTGGTAAATTTTCAATTTAGGAATTTCAAAGTTTGGAAATCCTCATGAAATTTTGCAAACTTTTGAAATATCTCTGTTTCTGAAATTTTATGATAATTGTGAAAACTTTCCATTTTTGGAAACTTTCCAATTTTGGAAATTTCTTATTTTGGAAAAACATAAGTTTTCTTTGTACCAGAAACATACAATTATTCTGAAAACCTTTTATTTTTGGAAACTTTCCATTTATGGAAAGCTCGCAATTTTGGGCACTTTCTTTCAAGAAAGTCTAGACAAATTATGGAAATATTAATTGATATTTAAATTTATAATTGGAAATTAAATTATTGACAAAATTCTTTATTTTGGATTGAGCCTCGGGGAGTCGTCCAATTTAAATTAGTTGTTATAATTAAATTTCCTAAATTGAATTTAAATTTTCAAATGTTTAATTTGGATTGAGCCTCGGGGAGTCATCCAAATTAAGTTATTGATATTAATTTTCCATAAATAAAATATGTGATCAAATCTTGAAAATATTTGAGGTGATTTTCAAACGATAATTTCCTTATTTGATTTATGAGGTGATGCTCTTACATATTATTGTCTCCAAAATTAATTAGGAAAATTGTTTCTTATAGAGTATATTTCTTTAAATAAGATTTTCATGAAAATAATATGTGGTTGAATTAAGGGAATCTGTCTGTTAATTTAATAAGATTTGATTTAGAGAAATCAAAGTCTTAAACATATTAATTCCGAAATTGATTATGATAATTCAGGAAATTATTTATCAAAAACAATTCCTTGAATAAAGTATGAAATTAGAATTAGGAAATCCGGTTCCTAATTCAATTAATGAGACTTGATAAATTAAGTCACATACATACTTTATTAAGGAAATCGTTAGAACATTGTTGCATACTTGTTAATGAGTTAACAACCCAATTGTTTATGCCAACATTCAATTAGTTGATAACATAATGTGATAGTTACATATGTATAATATGTCATCGGTATAATTACCTACCTTCATAGCTAAGAATAACTTGATGGACTCTAGCCATGGTTGTTCTTATCTATGGTTGGATATCAATCTATTTGGAGATGTTCCTACGATCTCCCGAATTGATAAAAAGGGTTATTCAATTCGAAAAATAAATAGGATTTAATTAATGTATATTGATGCATTCTTTATCATTCTCATCACATAACCTCAATTTGTATTTCTAGGATAATCACCTGATCATGTCTTCTCTGAATTTGCATTCCATTTTGGACACCAATAAGCTAACTGGGCCAAACTTCATGGACTGGCTTCGAAACCTGAGGATAGTCCTCAAGGCAGAAAAGCTTGCTTATGTCCTTGAAGAACAACTTCCCAACCATCCTCTTGAAGATGCAACTCCAAACCAGTTAGTGGCCTATCAGAAACATGTGGCCGATTCTGAACTTGCGAGTTGAATCATGCTGGTTGCTATGGTACCTGAGCTACAAAAGCAGCATGAGCATATGGATGATCATACCATCGTCTTCCATCATTATGAGCTGTTTGACGAGCAGGCGAGATCCGAAAGGTTTGAGGTCTCCTGACTCCTCTTCACCTCTAAGATGCAGGAAGGCACTTCTGTTTCACAGTTTGTGTTGAAGATGTTGGGGTACATTGAGCGACTAGGCACACTCGGATTTACAATGGATCACGAACTAAGTATTGACTTAATTCTGCATTGTTTGCCCAAGAGTTACTCATAGTTTGTGATGAACTATCGGATGAAGAAACTGGAGACTACCATTCCTGAGTTGCTTAACCTGCTGAAGACTATAGAGCCTTCTGTAAAGCAGGATCAGAAGACGGTACTGTTAGTTGGTTTCTCAAAGAAAGGCTCTAAGAGGAAGCCCAAAGAACAAAATAAGGGAAGGAAGAAAAAGGCCAAAAAGATTGAAAAGGCACCAAAAGGCACTTGCCATCACTGCGGCAAGAAGGGCTACTGGCGAAGAAACTGCAAGGTTTATCTTGAGTCCTTGAAGAAGAAGGCATCCGATGCCCCATCCTCTTCAGGTATCTTCGTTATTGAATGTCACTCTATTTCCTCGGACACCTGGGTACTTGATACTGGGTGTAGCTCACATATATGTAATTACATACAGGGGCTAAGGAATAGAAGAAGACTCGTCAAGGGAGAAGCGAATTTGCGAGTTGGAAATGGAGCAAATATTGCTGCTGTTGCCATCGGAACATATTTGCTAAGGCTCCCTACTGGACTTGTCTTAGAATTGGATAATTGTTATTTTGTTCCTTCGTTAATAAAAAACATTGTACCTATTTCATGTTTGAATGAAAAGGGTTATCATTTAACTTTTAGTAACAATTGCTGTTACATAACTTTAAATGGTGTTCTTTATGGGACCGGAACTTTATGCAATGGTATCTACACGTTAGATTTATCCGGTGACGTTTTCAATATCGAAGTTAGCAACAAACGTGCTCGAATAGATAATCAAATAGAGTCCTATATGTGGCATTGTCGTCTTGGCCATGTAAGTAAGAAACGCATGACCAAATTACACCGATGAGGAATTCTGGAATCATTTGAACCCGGTTCATTTGATACATGCGAATCATGCTTAAAAGGCAAGATGACCAAATTACCCTTTCCCGAAAAAGGTAAACCAGTGGGAGAATTGCTTGGTCTAATACATACTGATGTATGTGGACCAATGTCAACTCTTGCACAAGAAGGTTATAGCTACTTCATTACCTTTATCGATGATCACTCACGATTCGGGTATGTGTTCTTAATGAAACACAAATCTGAAGCTTTTGAGAAATTCAAAGAGTTCAGAAGTAAAGTAGAGAAATAGCTTGGCAAAAGTATTAAGATACTTCGATCCGATCGGGGTGGTGAATACTTAAGTCAAGAGTTTCAAGATTATCTTAGGGACAATGGGATATTGTCTCAATGGACTCCGCCATATACACCACAGCATAATGGTAAATCTGAGAGGCGTAACCGAACCTTGATGGACATGGTTAGATCTATGATGAATCATACAACTCTTCCAAAATCCTTTTGGGGCTGTGCGCTTAAGATAGCTGTTTACTTACTAAACAGAGTCCCGACCAAGGTAGTCTCTACTACTCCATATGAGACGTAGAATAGTAAGAAACCTCATTTACCTCACCTAAAGATATGGGGTTGTCCTGCTTATGTAAAGCGGACTGTATCAGACAAATTGGATGCTAAGTCTGATAAATGTCTATTTATTGGATACCCTAAGGAAACAAAAGGTTACCAATTCTATCATCCCTTGGAACAAAAGGTGTTTGTTTCAAGGCATGCTGTATTTCTAGAAAAAGAATTTCTTTTACAAGAAAACAGTGGGAGTAGCATTGAACTTAAAGAAGTTCAAGAAACTCCAATAGACATTATAGAGACACCTAATCTAGACCCACAACCAATAAATCATAATGATGAGCTATCAGTTGAACCTAAAACAACACCACTTCTTCGTAGGTCTGATAGGACACGCAATATTCCAGAGAGATACGAATTTCTCATAAGTGAATCGAACGACGTGTTACTCATTAACAATGACGAACCTATCAGTTATGAAGATGTTCTAAAAAGTTCAGAAAGGGACAAATGGCTTAAAGCCATGAAGTCGGAAATAGATTCCATGTACGAAAATCAAGTATGGGACTTGGTTAACCCACCTGAAGGGATTAAGCCCATAGGGTGCAAGTGGGTTTTCAAGAAGAAAACCGACATGGAAGGTAATGTTGTTACCTTTAAGGCTAGATTAGTGGCAAAAGGATATCGTCAGAAACAAGGAATTGATTATGACGAAACCTATTCGCCAGTAGCTATGCTTAAATCCATTCGGATGCTCCTGGCCATAGCAGCTCATTATGATTATAAGATATGGCAAACGGATGTGAAAACAACTTTCCTTAATGGAAACCTGCTTGAGGATGTAAACATGATACAACCTGAAGGTTTCACATCGGTTAATAAAACCAAAGTATGCAAGCTTCGACGATCCATATATGAACTAAAGGAAGCATCTAGGTGCTGGAACATCCATTTTGATGAGACAATCAAAGAGTTTGATTTCTCACAAAATCCTGACAAACCTTGTGTGTACAAGAAGGTTAGTGGGAGTGCAGTCATATTCCTAGTGTTATATGTCGATGACATATTACTTATAGGAAATGATATATCAGTCTTACAGTCAGTTAAATTTGGTTGTCCAAAACTTTCTCCATGAAAGACCTGGGAGAAACAACCTATATCCTTGGGATTAGAATCTATAGAGATAGATCAAAACGGTTGCATGGTCTTTTGCAGTCTACATATATAGACCGAGTTCTAGAAAGGTTTAGCATGTCAGAATCCAAGAAAGGTTACCTTCCCATCAGGCATGAGATCAACCTTTCGAAGTCTATGTGTCTGCGCATAGAAGACGAGAGGATTTGCATGAATAAGATTCCTAATGCATCCGCGATAGGATCTATCATGTATGCTATGTTATGTACTAGGCCCAATGTATCGTATGCTCTGAGCGTCACAAGCAGATACCAGTCTGATCCAGGAATGGATCATTGGATGGGTGTCAAGACAATCCTCAAGTTCTTAAGAAACACTAAGGATGTGTTCCTAATATATGTAGAAGGTGATATGGTAATACGTGGGTATACAGATGCCAGTTTCCAGACAGATAAGGATGACTCCAAATCTCAGTCCGGATACGTATTTATTTTGAATGGAGGCGCAATAAGTTGGAAGAGTTCCAAGCAAGACACCGTAGCGGATTCTACCACGGAAGTGAAATATATTGCAGCTTCGGAAGCAACAAAGGAAGTAGTCTAGATCAAAAAGTTTATCTCAGAACTTGGTGTGGTTCCAACCATTGATGAAGCAATACCGGTTTACTGTGACAACAATGGAGCTATTACACAAGCAAATGAACTAAGGTCTCATCAGCGATCCAAACATGTGCTTCGCCGCTATCATCTGATTAGAGAGATTATAAGTAGGAATGATATACAAATTGAGAAAATTCCCACAGAAAGGAATTTAGCGGATCCTTTAACTAAGGCCTTGCCTCAAAGTAAGTTTGAGGGTCATGTTAGAGCCTGTGGTATTTGGTACCGTAGCGATTGGCATTAGGCCAAGTGGGAGTTTGTTAGTGATATGAGAGAAGTGTCCTAAGGCAATCGCCTTATGATTGTAATCATTTATTCTAATAAATGAATATTCACTATTTGAGTATACATGTTTATATATTTGATTGAGATCTTAAACTCATTTACTGAATGTTCGCAATACAATTCACAGCATGAGAGAATTTGTGATGAATTCACAACTAGTGATTATCTCTATATGTGCAATTGTGAAGTATTGAAATTGTCCCTAGTCGATGAATTGATAAATAAGGACACTATCAATTCTGTTGAGACTAGCATGGGTTATTCTCTAATCAGCTGATTCTCACTGGCTGGTGACATTGTGATGTCCGGAGATAAACATGAATGCTAGTTAAGGGAACTAGTTCATTGGAGTGACTGGCTATAAAACTTCATATGGTAGTTTACATATAGATATGTCAGTGAAGTTCTTACTGCAGCTTAAGTGCGATGTTCCTTTGACTTGCGGTGTTCAAGTCATCTTGGTCATAGAGACTTATACATTGACATCTTAAGCAAGCATCTCCAAGGAGGTGTGGACCCAGGATGATTGGGTATAAGCCGAAGTGCCCGAAGATGTTTGAACAACCTACAAAGGATTCACCACTCCTTGCGAGGAGATGTATACCCGAGGCCTATCGTCAGATTGTTACTCGAAGCCTCTATTCAGAGCATGACATGTTCAGAGTATGAATCTCTTAAATACATGAGAGTAATTAGAATCCGTAGGACGAGCAAACTTTACTTGGGCTAGGTGTGACGTAGTCAGCCTAGTGGGGACTGACACACATAGACCATGTCCTGAACCAAGTGGGTATAAGATGGTGAAGGGAATGGGGCACAATTCATTATAGCTGCTGAAGGGTTTCAGAATTGTTTCTGAGGGCAACCCTTGATCATTCGATTAATTGGGGATCATGATGTACTACTAGGTGCTACTCATGATCGTTCTATAATTGATTAATTATAGACGACCAACATAAATCGAAAGCCTATTTAGTTACACGCACTACGAGTAATATGAGGGATTTAAAATGAGTTGAAAATTGGATTTTCCAATCAAGAGAGATTAAGTTTGGTTGAGCCAAACCATAAATCGAATCTAAATTTTTCAGAGACGCATCGGAAGCTTAAAATGGCTAAGTCTTTTGAAGACTTAATAGATGAATTAAATAAGTTTAATTCATTGGGGCATGGCTTGGATGGGCCGGTCAAAGAGGGCCTCCATCCTCTTTGCTTAGCCGGCCACAACAAAGGGAGAGAACCAAGTTTTTGGTTCAATTTATAAAATAAACCAAGTGTGGTTTGTTTTATAAAATTATGCATGATATAAATTTTTATTTAATAAACCAAGGTTTGGTTTATTTTTCATGAAAATTAAAATGAACCATGGATTGGTTTATTTTATAAAATCAATCATGGATTGATTTACCATTATAAGGAAATTTATTCCATAGGAGAGAAGAGACTTGATTGATTTTTTATCATGAATTAAAATATGATTTTAACCATGATATAAAATCAAACTTGGCATGATGGAATAAGTTATTCCATATTTGAGAGGCTTGATGGTTGAAAGGTCACTATATAAAGGACCCAAGGCAAAGCTTGGGGAATAATAAAAGAGATGAAGGCATAGGCTCTCTCCCTCTCTTTCTCTCCTTCTCATCTCCCCTTCTTGCCGTGCGCCAACCAGCCCCAAGAAGGAGCACCAGCCAGCCACCCCTGCCCTTTCCCTGCCGACCACCACCTGCTACCGAGGAAGGAAGCTCCGACCATCTCTTGGCCGGAAGAAGGTACTGCCAGAATTAGAGTTTGCCGCAAGGATCTTTTTGCCGCAAGCCTCTTCTTTTGCTTCGCTGGAATTTTAATTCCGGCCATCCTTTTGTGGTTAGTCTTCCGACTTCTCTCTTATTTTTTCTCATCGCGTTCTCGGAGAATCTAGTAGTTCTCGAGAACACGAAACTCGTGGCTTTGCGAAGTCATCCCGAAGATACACGGCGTGGACGCGAATAGAGGCGGAGCTTCTAAGGGACGCTTACGGTTGGATCTCGTCCCTTCCTACGAGTTACGTGAGGTAATACATAAATTAGTTTATGTTTCTGCAAAATTTCAAATATATGATCTTGTCTACACAAGATAAAATTGCATGCTTAGATGTGTGGTTAAATAATTCGAGAAATTATTTACGCTAAACCTTCCACTGCACGTAATTAATTTTAAAATTACGAACCCGCATCCATGTCGACATGCACCCGGTCCGAACACATTGGGGATTGAAAGAACCGATAATTGGGATATTATTGGGGTCTTTTTGATGTATTGCAAAGGGGGAGAAGTTTCGGTTTAAGTTGGGAAACCAAACATACCTTTACTAGAAACCCTAGGTTTAGGGGGAGCTGAGCTTAAGGGGGAGCATGTTTGAGTTGAGCTTAAGGGGGAGCATGTTTGCTCCATTCTTGGCGTAAGGGGAACAATGGAAAGGTTCTTAAAAAGCCTTTGTATGTCCAATATAGGGGGAGCTTGGGAAAAGCTTTAAAAACCCGTTTTGGTGAAAAGTCCTAGCTTGGAGGGCTAGGTGTGAGGAAATACTAGTTTGGAGAGCTAGGTGTGGAAAAGTCCTAACTTGGAGGGTTAGGTGTGGGATACCTTGGGATAGGATCCATTTTTCTATTGCATATGAAATTGTTTACCATGGTTTTTGCTATTGACTACGATCGTGTTTCCCTAACTTAAATGTATTGTCAAACATCAAAAAGGGGGAGATTGTTGAGGCAATCTGTGGTCCGGAGTGACCAAGTGTTTTGATGTTTGGGCAAAGGGTTTAAGTTAGGCTTACCCTTATGTTCTTATATGTGTATGTTGAGTGTGCAGGTTGTACAGGTACACATATGGACATGACTGAACGGTCTCGGTACGGTGAAGGGTGGCATGGAGACAAGCTGGAGGTTTGTGTGCACCGGAGGGACCTTAGAGAGCAGGGACAATAAGCTGATGGGCGCAGACTTCGAGGCGTACGTGAAGGGTGGCATGGAGGCAAACTGGAGGTTTGCGTGCGCATCCGAGCGACGAGGGCCGAAGATAAAGAGGGCGCGAAGGCAACAGTCGAGGCTGCGGAGGAGGAGTCAGTCAGTCGTGAGGGTACGAGTGCAATATGATTGTACTCGGGAAGGGTTCAGCTGGGAACCAGTCTACTGCTCTGGGGCAGTCGACTGGTAGGTGGCTGGTGAGTTGGCTGAGAATTCGAACGTTGGGGTGCAACGGTCGAATTTTAGTGGCACCAGTCACCTGCCGCAGGGGCAGTCGACTGGTGGCGAGGGTTTCAGCCCGAGTCCTATTTAAAGTGGATGTCGTGGTGGCTGAGATCTTTGACGAATCTTGTCTTGGTTAAAGGCAAGATAGTAGTCTTTGTGTTCAGTGCTTCGTTTGAGTTTGTGGCGAGGTTTCTCCACCCACAAGGAGCGGCGAGGGCTAGCCGGAGGTTATCCGGGGATTGATCCACCAACAGATTCTTGGATTAGTCACCCGTCTGGGGTGGATACCAAGTAAAATCAGGTTGTTAGCATTGTTTATTTCACTTTTCATATTATTGTTTCTGCTGCGCTAACGACATTGTAGAGAAACGAACGACAAAGTGCTATTCATCCCCCGCTAGCACACCAAAACCGATCCAAAGTTAAGAAGGTCAAATTTATAGGCCATGAGTCACCGGTGGCACACCGGTGTGGCCTAGTATGGATTGAGTCACCTAGGGAGGTGGCTAGGGCTAAGGGCTCAAGGGGGAGCTCTAGGAGCCTTTGGGGTTCATGGTAAATGGATGTCAAAAGTTTCTCTCCTGGGAACTTAGGTGAATTGTGCCAAAAAGGGTTGGAAGACTTGGCTAAGTCTTAATCTTAGGTTTTGGCACATTAGATGGAGTTTTAGGGAGAGAATGGTGAAAATAGGGTGATATTTGATAAAATTAAAGTCTAATGGTAAAATACCATATAATTCAATGCTAGGAATGTATTATGGTCAGAAATAAGAAGATACATCTAGGAGAAGCCTAAATTAGAACTTTTGGAGGAGTTAAAATGATACAATTTAGGTTGGATTTCGTTCCAATCTTAGGATCCAGAGTACATTTGTTTGGAAACGTATTTTTCCCAAGTAGTCATTGGCCCCACAAATCTCCCCACCAAATTTCATAATTTTCGGATATTTGTAGAATTATTTATGGATTACTAAAATTTGGCTGAAAACCTGAAAATCAGGTATCAGTCAACCGCCCTGGGGGCAGTTAACTGGTCTCAGCCCAGAAACATTCTGTGAGTTTTGGGAGTCGACTGCCTGAGGGGCAGTCGACTGATCTAGTAGGCCTAGTGACCAATGGCATTTTGGATGATAAGAGATGGCCTTAAAGTTAAATCCTTGGTTATGCTCTTTAAATAAAGTCTTGCCTCATGATTTAATGATGATTATATAAAATAAGGCTATGTGAATATCATGGAATTTAAGAAAGATTGGTGAGGGCTTTAAATTCAATAAATAAAATTAAATGATAAATGCTTGATGAATGGAAAGAAAAGAATTGAAAACAATTCCATGTGTCGAATTATGATGGGTAGCTTTGACAAACACATGGAATTAGTGATACATGTGAAAATTGATACAAAATGCTAATTTTTTGAGGAAATTAGGAGTTGTACCAAAAGTCGAGCACTTTTGTGGGTTTCATGAAATCATATTTTTCTAGGATATGGTACATCCTAGCAAATGTGCTTGCAAACCTTTAAGAGTTTTCAAAGTTGTTGTTGAGTTCTTATTGGCACGAGGGATAAGGGTGCTTGGGGGGCAATCCTTTAATGGTGTCAAAGGGAGAAGAACTTGGTTGTTAGGTTGGAAAGAACCTAATCTGAGTCTATGGTGTTAAGTTGGGTAGAACTTCACCTAGGAAAATTAAAAATTGGAAGAAGGCATAGGTAAGGGGGAGGTTGTCTCCTTGTTTGCCTTAATTTTCATAGAAATTTTTGGGTTTTGTGTCCAACCTGGGAATGGTGATAGATACATGGTTGGATGTAATTTTCCCAAGTAGGTATGAGTACCACAAAGTTCTCCACGAAATTTGAGAATTTTTGGAGAATTGTGGAATTTCTGGCGCATGTCTGAATTTGGCCAGAAAAGTCTGATATTCATAGTATCAGTCGACTGGCCAGGGCTGATGTGTGTATCTGCAATTGGTTTGGTGTTGAATAGTGTAAAACAAGTGTATGGGGGGTTAGTACACTGTGTTTAGGACCATTAGGGATTGAATGAACCGATAATTGGAATATTATTGGGGTCTTTTTGATGTATGACAAAGGGCGTGAAGTTTGGGTTTAAGTTGGGAATCCAAACATACCTTTGCTAGAAACCCTAGGTTTTGGGGGAGCTGAGCTTATGGGGGAGCATGTTTGAGCTGAGCTTAAGGGGGAGCATGTTTGCTCCATTCATGGCGTAAGGGGAACCTTGGAAAGGTTCTTAAAAACCTTTGTAAGTCCAATATAGGGGGAGCTTGGGAAAAGCTTTAAAAAGCCCGTTTTGATGAAAAGTCCTAGCTTGGAGGGCTAGGTGTGAGGAAATACTAGTTTGGAGAGCTAGGTGTGGAAAAGTCCTAACTTGGAGGGTTAGGTGTGGGATACCTTGGGATAGGATCCATTTTTGCATTGCATATGCATTTGTTTAGCATGGTTTTTGCTATTGACTACTATCTTGTTTCCCTAACTTTAACGTATTGCCAAACATCAAAAAGGTAGAGATTGTTGAGGCAATCTGTGGTCCGGAGTAACCAAGTGATTTGATGTTTGGGCAAAGGGTTTAAGTTAGGTTTACCCTTGTGTTATTATATGTGTATGTTGAGTGTGCAGGTTGTACAGGTACACATATGGACTTGACCGAACGGCCTCGGTACGGTGAAGGGTGGCATGGAGACAAGCTGGAGGTTTGTGTGCACCCGAGGGACCTTGGAGAGCAGGGACAATGAGCTGATGGACGCGGACTTCGAGGTGTACGTGAAGGGTGGCATGGAGGCAAACTGGAAGTTTACTTGCGCATCCGAGGGACAAGGGCCGAAGATGAAGAGGGCGCGAAGGCAACAGTCGAGGCTGTGGAGGAGGAGTCAATCGAGTCATGAGGGTACGAGTGCAATGTGATTGTACTCGGGAAGGGTTCAGCTGGGGACCAGTCGACTACTCTGGGGGCAGTCGACTGGTAGGTGGCTGGTGAGTTGGCTGAGAATTCGAACGTTGGGGTGCAACGGTCGAATTTCAGTAGCACTAGTCGACTGCCCCAGGGGCAGTCGACTGGTGGCGAGGGTTTTAGCCCGAGTCCTATTTAAAGTGGACGTCGTGGTGGCTGAGATATTTGACGAATCTTGTCTTGGTTAAAGGCAAGATAATAGTCTTTGTGCTCAGTGCTTCGTTTGAGTTTGTGGCGAGGTTTCTCCACCCACAAGGAGCGACGAGGGCTAGCCAAAGGTTATCCGGGGATTGATCCACCGACGGATTCTTGGATTAGTCACCCATCCGGGGTGGATACCATGTAAAATCAGGTTGTTAGCATTGTTTATTTCACTTTGCATATTATTGTTTCCGCTGTGCTAACGACTTTGTAGAGAAACGAACAACAAAGTGCTATTCACCCCCCTCTAGCACACCGAAATCGATCCAACAGGACGGGTCTCTATTCGCATTAAATTTTTAATCTATAGCCATAGAGAGGTCTTTATGATACGACCCCGTGGTTGTCTTGGAAACCGCCAAGCCATACCAACATATCCCAAGGATGTGACCCGCTTCTCCTAAGTCCTTCATATCAAACTGCTTTGATAGTCAGACCCTTACGTCTGATACCACTTTGACATTGTTGCCAATTGACAAAATGTCATCTACGTTAAGTACAAGAAACACCACGACGTTTCCATCACATCTTTTGTACACACATGACTCATCCGGGCTTTGAGTAAATCCATATGACTGGATTACTTCATCAAAGCGGATGATCCAAGATCTTGAAGCTTGCTTCAATCCATAAATGGATCGATTAAGCTTGCACACTAGATGCTCTTTGCCCTTTGCAATGAATCCTTCTGGTTGCTGCATGAAGATGGTCTCTTCAAGACTTCCGTTACAGAAAGATGTCTTGACATCCATCTGCCATACCTCATAATCCATATGAGCTGCAATAGATAAGAGAATCTGGATCGACTTAAGCATGGCTACCGGTGAAAAAGTCTCCTCATAATCGATACCCTCTTTCTGAGTGTACCCTTTCGCCACAAACCTAGCTTTGAAGGTCTCAACCTTCCCTTCTGATCCTCTCTTTCTCTTGTAGATCCACTTACATCCAATGACATTTACACCATTGGGTGGTTCTACTAACTCCCAGACATGATTAGAATCCATTGATTCTATCTCAGAGTTCATTGCCCTTTACCAAGAATTTGCATCCTTATCTTGGAGGGCGTCGTCATAGGTCCAGGGATCCGGTTCATGTTTACCAGAGACTAAGTCCAAAGACTCTCCCATGAACATGAACCTTTTAGGCTATCTCACAACCCTCCCACTGCGACGAGGTACTACCTGTGTTTCCTCAGTGATACGCGGTGCAATGACTTGTGGTGTGTCCTCTTGTACAATTGGTCCTAAGGTCGGAACCTCCCTCTTAATTCTTCAAGCACTAGTCTACTCTTGGGCTTATGGTTCATCACATAGTCTTCCTCTAAGAATCTGGCATTCGTGCTAACGATTACCTTCTGATCCTTAGGACTATAGAACAGACCACTCTTCGTTCCTCTAGGATAGCCTACGAATAGACGTATCTCCGTACGAGATTCCAACTTATTAGTATCTCCCTTCAGCACATGTGCTGGACTACCCCAAATCCGATCATGTCCAAGACTGGGCTTGCGCCCAGTCCACAATTCTGTGTGAGTATGAGGGACTGACTTAGATGGAACCAAGTTTAGTATGTACGCTGCCATTTCCAGAGCGTATCCCCAGAACGAATCAGGTAAGTCTGAATAGCTCATCATTGACCTAACAATTCCCATAAGAGTCCTATTCCTTCTTTCTGCAACTCCGTTCTGTTGTGGTGTACCGGGTGCAGTTAGCTGGGACTAAATCCTAGCATCTGATAGGTAGGTCCTAAACTCTCCAAAGAGGTACTCGCCACCACGATCTGATCGCAGTGTCTTGATACTTTTACCTCAATGTTTCTCCACATCAGCCTTAAATTCTTTGAACTTTTCAAAGCATTCAGACTTGCGGCGCATCAGGTAAATGTACCCATACCCTGAATAATCGTCAATGAAAGTGATGAAATATTCAAAGCCACCTCTAGCGTGGATTGACATAGGACCACACAAATCAGAATGAATCAATTCTAGCACATATTTTGCCCTATACCCCTTAGCCTTGAAAGGTCTCTTGGTCATCTTACCTTCCAAGCAAGACTCACAGATCGGGAGATCCTCCACCACCAATGAACTCAGGGGCCCATCGGCTATCAACCTCTGAATCCTATTAAGGTTAATATGACCAAGCCTAAGGCGCCAAAGATTTGTCTGATTCATCTTAGAAGGCTCCTTTTTATTATTCAAGTTAGATGATGAGTTATTTACTTTAGTATGCATCGTGGGAGTTATTGGTTCCAGAGCATACAAATTGCCAACCATTTTACCCGAATATATAATCTCTCTATTTCTTTTAATAACAACTTTATTATTAAAAGCAATAGAACATCCATCCTTTATTAACTTAGAAACCGAAATCAGATTCTTTCTAAACGAGGGTACAAAAAGACAATCTCTCAGAACTAATACTTTATTTCTCTCAAAGATAAATAGAAAACTCCCACTGCAACTGCTGCCACCATTGTAGCATCGCCCATATAGACCATAATTTCTTCATCCGCTAGCCGTCAGGTTTCCTGGAACTCCTGCAGGGTATTGCAGACATGGTCAGTGGCTCCCGTATCTACACACTAAGTACTGGTAGATAGCACCGCTAAACATGTTTCAACGTCTAAAGCTGAAGAAATACCTTTGCTCTGACGACGGGGACAGTCCGCCTTCCAGTGCCCAATTTCCTTGCATGTGAAGCACTTTCCTTTTAGCTTCTACACGCCAGTCCAGGTTCCTTGCGATGCTGCTACATTCTTGAACCCTCCTCGTTTCTTCTTCTTCCTACCTTTCAGCTCAGAAGAAGAAACTCTTTGAGTCACTTAGGCCTATGAGTTCTAACGACAGAGGCCCTCTGCCACCTGGAGTTCTCCTAGCAGTTCACCCAATGTATAATCCCTTTTGTTCATATTATAGTTGAGCCTGAACTGCTCAAAACTCCTAGGCAGAGACTGGAATATAATATCGACCTGGGATTCCTCGTCGATCTGTGCTCTCAGTACCTCAATCTCATTGAGGTGAGCCATCATCATTAGGACATGATCCCTTACGTGTGTCCCTTCGACCATAGTGGTCGACATCAGACTCTTCATCACGGTTTGCCTAGCAGCTCGACCTTGGTGCCCGAAGAGATATTTGAGGTTCAGCATCATGTCACTAGCAGTGGCCATGGCCTGATGTTGATGTTGCAGCACATTCGACATAGATGCCAGAATATAACACTGCACCATCTCGTCTGCCTTTCTCCACTTCTTGTAATGCTCCTTCAACTCTTCACCAGAGTCCTCTCTATGCCTTTCCGGACATTCCTCGAAGAGTAGAAATTTGTACTCCTTAGCAGTGAGGACAATGTCAAGGTTCCTCTTCCAGTCTATGTAGTTTGGGCAAGTAAGTTTATTGTCCTTAAGAATTGTTGCTAGTGGGGTAAAGGTTATTATGAAAAACTTAAGAATCACAACATACAATACTTTAGAAATAAAAAATAAATTGATTCCTCAAAAAAATTAATTTTTGAAATCAACCAACACCCCTATACACCGAGAAATCTGCATGCCAAGATGGTGTGGACATATACGAATCCATACATTCGTAAGAGGAGGTTTTACCCATCAATCTTACTATCTTGTCATCCTAACTTTTTGACAAGTAAGATCGACAGTTGGTTCACTTTAGCTCTGCGAAATAATAGCAGTGACTTCGATGGGGAGGATACTATTATTCGCATCTAAGTGTGCACCATTACACGACATTAAGAAAACTATTTCCGATTATGTGACTTTCGATGGGGAAGTACACATGCTCTTTAATGTATGAAAATTGTAAAAATTAACCAATCCTAAACACACAAAGCCAGTAACCTCAGCTCTGATACCAATTGTAGGGTATGGCTTGGCGGGTTTCCTTAGCGAATACCTGGTCGATCCGAGAGACTTCTCCATGTCTACAGATTAAAAATTAATCCAAATAGAGACCCGTCTCCCATCGACTGTCTCGTGCCGTATCGAACGATCCAAATTACAACTTAGCCAGTTACCAAAATCGGCCTTGTAATTTGCTCGACCGTTCGACCATGGAAAGGTGACGAGTTGATCGCCAACTTTTGTATTTATGGTTGAGGTCCAGTTAATAAATTATTCGTCATTATTCGGAATCAAAATAATAAATTAACAAGCATAAAATGACGAGACGAACAATCATGGCACAATATTGACATAAGGGTAATAAATGGAGCTTGGATAGAATTATACCTTTCCGATCACCTCGCGATCATCTTCCTTATGTCTCTCCCTTCACGGACGTCGTCTGGGCGACGATCTACCATGAACCGAGATCACCAAAGGCTCCAAAAAGGCTCTTCTTCTCACCTTGGCCGAAAAAGGAAACCCTAACCTAGGGTTTCCCTAGCCGAAGGCCCTTTACTCCTCTCTCCTTTGCGCCGTCGACCACCGGAGCCGCCGTGAGGCCTCCGGACCAGCTGCGCTCTTTGAGAGGAAGGAGAAAAAGATGAAGAAGGAGACAATTCTCTTTCTTCCTCACCCTAAAAGCCCATAACTCACCTTCTCCCTTAGCCTTCCGGCACCGCCGCAAGGGATGGTTGCGCCGCCTCCTCCTCACCGCTGACAACCTCTCCATACACGGTGAGAACACAAAGGTAGAGGGCTCCTCTACCTTGTCTCTGTGATCTCCAGCCGAAATATGATGGAGGAGGGAAGAAGAACCGAGGAGCTTATCTCCTCTTCTTCTAGTTTGCGCAGGCTGAACCCTAGGAGAGAGGGAATAGGATGAGAGAAACCCCTTGGGTTGTGATTCTTGGATTAATCCTTGGTTTCTTGATCTCATAGGGTATTTATAGGGCTAAGGTAGGGACCAAGAGGAGGAGTTGGATCTTGGCCCACTAATGGATCTAAACCCGATCCATTAATTAAGCTACATTCCACTAATGGATCTTAATTGAACGTCCTCACCAACCCCCATATCTTCATATGGGCTCCACATATTACGAGTCATCCATCCCCCTATGTTTATGATCTCGAATGTCCGTTAATTAATTAAATTACTGATAATTTAAATTAATTAACTTCTGAATCCTTGATTAGTACCACTCAAGCTTATCATCGTGTCGAATCAAATCCACCTGTAGGGTTTAGCACGATGAACCTTTTGAGCTCATCAGGGGGGCATCATCATCCCGACTAACTAGGACATGACTTCCATCAATAATCAACATCACATCATATTATTAATATTATCTCCCAACTTACCGGGCCTATCGATCTAATAGAATAGATTTCGCCCATTGGTAAATCAAAGAAATAATAATTAATAAATATGCCCGTTATTATTTCGGGATTAAGGGATCGTAATCCATAATATAAACTGAGGTTCTATCCAATTATCGAGTCAGTACAAATTGGATGTAACGCCCGCTTTTTTTTTCCCCATAAAGCAGCGTTACGTTAACATGAGTAGGGCAAGTAGACATCATAAGGCAACAGAATAACTTTATTTTTACACATACATGCCCTACTACCATTCTTAACATAATGACATGGAAACTTGGCATATTGACTTCATACTTAAGCATCATATCATGTCATACTTAACATCACCTCATAGAGTTCCATAAGTCATTATTCAAGCATTCAAGCATATAAGTAACCAAAGTAAAGTTCTAGCATAAACGGTAAACATATGGTTTCCTGGGCCAAGTCACTACCACACACATGCGTTCTTGCCCTCCTGCTGCTTCCTCATTGTCCCCTTGAATGATCTGCGGTATAAGGAAATAAGACTATAAGCACACAGGCTTAGTAAGACTCTTTTCTACTCACAAAAACCATTCATCATCTCATAATGAGCACATGAAACATTAACATACTTGGTGCTCTACTCAGAACATAACAACTTGAATCACTTATCATATACTTGACATGACATGAACATAAACATAAGTGAACATTCCTAGCATGACATGAGACATGGCATAAACGTAAACATAGTAAACATTCTAAGCATGACATGGTACATGGCATAAACATAAACATAATAGACATTCCTAGCATGTCATAATACATGGTATAAACATAACATAATAAACATTTAACATGGTATAATACATGGTATAAACATAATATAATAAACATTCTTAACATGGTATAATACATGGTATAAACATGTCTATAAGGTGTAAACCAACCTGTATGGCATAAATATAGGCATACTTCCTATCATAGCATATGAGCATCTTCTTAACATAATCATGACATAGATCATTTACTCTCATGCATATTTCTTAACATGAAGCGTAAGCATAAAATCTTATTAGCATAGCATAATGCATAACATGAATGAATGCATGAGTGGAATGCATATACATAAGGATGCTTAACTTTTTAAAAACATACTTTTAAATGTTTAAACATAATCATCATATCATTGGGGTCCCCGACTTGTACCACATACATACATCATAAGCGCGCATCCCTAGCAAATCAGAGGTAGCGAACCCCGACCTACTAGGGTAAGGACAGCATAGTCGGTAGTCCTCGAACTGAGGCGTTCTTAAGGAGCCCATCCCTGTTGCACAGCTCCGGTAGTGCCAGAACCGTGGACAGCATAGTCGGTAGTCCATAACCGGGGCGTTCTTAAGGTGCCCATCCCTTGGACCCATACTTCGGTCCGGTACAAACTCATTCATAAAGTAAAATACTTTACATGTTTCATCATTCAGAAGACATTCATAGCATAACCATGTTACATAAAGCATGACTTAACACATGCTTGTCCTTTCATTGTTCATACTTATTGCATAGCATCATGATGCCTGGAAGGCATGAGCATTATCTTCATTCATAAACATGGTATGCATCTTCTTTCATAAACATGGCATGCATCTTTATTCATTCAACATGGCATGCATCATTCTTATCATGAACACAAACATAACATACTTATCATGACATCGTTCTTATCATGAACATAAACATAACATATTTATCATGGCATCATTCTTCTCATGAACATAAACCTAACATACTTATCATGGCATCATTCTTATCATGAACATAAACCTAACATACTTATCATGACATCATTCTTATCATGAACATACACAATAACATAGCATGGTTCTTAACATAACATGAGCATATAACATAGCATGGTTCTCAACATAACATAAGCATACATAGGTAGGACTTCCATAAACATGCTACCTACTATCCAAGCGCATGGCATAGAACATAAGACATTCATAAATAACCCTATTAAGCATGGCATCCAATCATAAACATACAAACATAAAACATGGTGCTTGAGGTTAGGGTTATAGGTAACTTAATTTCTACCACATGCTTGAACCTATATATATACTTCATAATAAGCATAACCCATGATTCTTTGAACCCTAACTCCCCCCCAAACCCTAGATACATGGCTTGGCTGAATCCTATAAGGTGGAGTTCCATCAATTCCATAAACATGTAAGATAGCATAAGGTAAAGGAACAACCATACCTTATCCATAAGACCATAGGAAGCCATTAGGGCTCATGATTAGGGCTAACCCTAACCTTTAGCCCTCCATCCTAGGGCTGAACGAAACCTATAAGGGCATGGGTGTATGGAAAAATTCCATTAAGATCTCCAATCAACCATTAAACACCAACCATACCATACCATAGAGGCCATTAGGGCCCTTACTTGAGGAAAGCCCTGACTTTTGCCCTACTATCCAACTTGGCCGAAACTTGTGAGGTCACAAAGCCTTGTAAAAGTTCACATAAGTCACCCTCAATCTCCCTTATATCATGATAATACACAAAACACATGCTTGAGGGTTTAGATTCAACCCTACCCATGGGTTCATGGAATTGACCGAAACCCTAGGGGATCCTAGGGTACCCCAAAAATTCTCAAAAATTATATTTAATCTCTAAACATCATGAGAGCACATTAGAAAACATGATGAAGATTTTTAGCATCATCATGGACCCAAAAATCCTAGTGGCCGAAACCTAGGTTGGGGTTCATGCCTTCTTTTCTTTTTTTCCCAATATAAAATCTCAAACAACTTCATATTATGCTAAAATCCAAAAGGAACTATTATACCACAGGTGAGGGAGTCTTACCTTGGTTAATCTTGATTTTTTAGACCTTAAAAGAGAAGAAAATTGTAAATCCCTTGGACACTTGAACCCCCTTGCCCTTGTAGCCTTGGAAAACCTTTAGATCTTGGTGATGAGACCTTCTTGTGGAGCTTTTCCAATGAAGAACCTCTCCTTGAGGTTTCGGCTAGGATGAGGGAGGAGGAGGATGTAGCGACCCGCCTTCTCCTGCCTTAGACGGATCGTTACTTTTGTCTACTTCTCGACTCTAATGCACGACTAAAAATGCGGAAATCTTTTTTTTTCTTTTTAATCTATCTAAGAATGATATTCTAACTCAAATAGTCATGCATAATACCATGTCACACTTTCTTTCTAAAAAACTCATAAGAAAATACTTATTGAAACTTGCCTCGCCCAACTCAGCTTACGGGTATCAGTCGACTGATACTGTACCAGTCGACTGATAAGTCTGAAACCTGTTTTTCAGATTCGAAGCCTTGTTTCAAAACTCCACCAAACCTATACTTTCGAGCCATATAAAATCATGACACCATTTCTATACTCTATACCAGTTTTCTAAACAATTTAGCCAATCAAAACGAATCCATAAACTTGAAATTAGGACTTTTGCGGAATTTAGCAAGTTATGAAAAATCTACATAGACTTTAAGCTAGAGTTTGTACCAAACTTAACTTCTAACCATTGAAACTCATCACACAAAATTCTGAAACATCCCTAAGGCATTATCAAATGAGAAAGCAACTTTTCTAAACATACTTAAGCAATAAAACTTGATTCAAAGGGAAATTAATACTATCTTGGCATATGCATCTATTTCTCTAACAAAGTATCAATATTTCAAACTACTCACACTTCTACTCATCCAATGCAATCATAAGGATATGTATGCTAAATGAAATGACATGGAACCTTTACTCTAAGAAATTGAGCATGTAAAACTATCCAAAGCTTAAATGTTCGCTAAACTCCATAAAGCAAGAACTTGAAATTTGAATAAACTAAAACATTGTAATTCAAATAACTAAATTGTCTCGTCTCAAGGATCTCTCCAAAATCAGCCACCACACACACTTTACTCAGCACCGCCTCGTCGCCTTCCTTCAGAATTGCTTGCCTTTACCTTTATCTGCAGTAAGAGGAAATGCAACTAGTAAGCAAAAAGCTTAGTAAGTACTATCTAGCTCACAAAATCTCGAAATGTGCAAACATGCTTCTTGATCAATATGAAATTCATATGAGATACTTATATGCTTGAAAGAAAACTAAGAACATGTATAACTCAAAACATGCATACTCAAGCATTAATAAATCTCAATTTACTTTTCTTGGCTCAACTTGAAACTTTAGCTATTCTTTAACTTTTTGAAAACTCTTTAAACTTTAGAAACTTTCCTAAAGCATATACTTGAAAATAATAATCACTTGGATCCACTGAAGACGTAAGTACCATCTCATGCGCATTCCCTAAAAGGTTGGGGTAGCGAGCCACCAATCCTAATAGAGCAGACCTTGGTCTACCAGGGCCAAGACCTTGGAATTGGACACCTGGATTTCTTTAACGACGCCCTTGGACGCCGGGTACTGACCTTAGAAAATAAAATAGCTTTTCTTTCTTTTCTTTCTTATCTGTAAATGCCTTGGCATTTTCTCGAGCACCTTGCGTGCTAAAATCCCTAAGTCTTGACTTTTGGGGATTTCTTAAGGCCTTGGCCTTTTCTTTTCTTATCTTTATCTTCTCTTTTCTTTTCTCATAGCTTTTCTTGGACCCTAATCTCATATAGGGCACTCAATAAAATATATAAGCATATAATAAACTAAGATCACATGCAAAAATCTTAACAAGAAGTAAATATCTCTTTTAAAAACTTTTAAGGGAAATTCTTGCAGAAAAACCGCCTCTTACTGCAGGTGAGCAGTACTTACCTTGATATCTTGGACTTACAACCAAGAACGGCGTCGGAGGTTCCGGAGAAACTCGAAGTCTCGGAGATTTCTTCGCGCTCACGCGTTCCTCTCGTCGTGGGGATTCCGAATATAGGAGAATCTCTCGGAGGAGAACCTTGGCCGGCCACCGGAGGAAGCCTTAGGGCTTGGTGTGTTTTCGCCCAAGGGAGGAGAGAGAGACGGCGTGAGGGTTTGGGGGAAGAAAATAAAACTTCTCTCCTTAATTATCTATTTATACTTATGGGGGCGAATTTACCTAATTATACCTTATCTATTGTTTCGCTCAATCTGTTTCAACAAAACCAACTCAGCGCAGCTGGTCCGCCTACTCTTCTCTCACTGCGCAGGTGAAGGGTTCGAACCCCCTGCTGTCCTTAAACGTTTTTCTTTTTTTTTAATATACTAAACGGACTCGGAAAATTCCATAAAAATATTCTAAAAATCCCTAAAAATATCTAGAATATTTATAAACCATTTTTAATAATTCTAAGGACTCTAAGAAACAAAAATAGGAATTTTGGGGCGTTACAGAGGAAGAAAAATGAAATTGATGGAAGGAAGAAGGTAACTCCCAAACCCCCTTCTTTATAACCCATTAAGGAGGGTAAGTGAAGAGTCATGATGTCTTTTCCTCTTCCCTTAAGCCTTAACCAAACTCCATTTCATTTCCTCATAGCACTCCCTTGCTAGGTGAATTGGTTAGAGCATGCATGGTTGTACAAGAGGTCCAAGGTTCAAATCCTTGGTCCATGCACTAATTTTTATTTTATTTTTCTATTATTTTCCCCAAAATTCTGAAAATTCTCTAGAAATTCTCCCATAATTATGTTAATATTTCTCATTAAAACCCCTTTATATTTATATTAATTTTTACCTAAAATTTACCCATAATCATGGTACTAGAAAGCCCATATAAGGCCCATTAGTACTTAACTTCTCAATTTAAATAGGAAACCATGCTAAAACTCACCCATAATCATACTAATATTCCTAATTAAAATCTATTTATATTTATATTAAATTTTATCTAAAATTCTCCAATAATTATGGTACTAAAAAGCCCATATAAGGCCCATTAGTACTTAGTTTTCTCAATTTAAATGAGAAAATATGGGTTTCTAGGCCAAATTTTGTATTAATATTTCTAGGTCCCTCGGAAAATTATCTAGACATGCTCAATATTTTTAAGAAAATATTAAGAGAATTTTTCGGGTCGTTACATTGGATAACCTCGGGTTTTGGTCCTGCTCAACGTACTCAAAGCACACTAGTGTAATTCTATGGTCAAGACCAACCACACCTAATTACACTACAACCATTCCGATGGGTAGACCAATTCCATCTCGGTTGTGAGCCTCTACTTATACTAGGAAGGGAACTGATAACACGATTTTTCGTGTGTCACGACACACCATGTTATCTACAATGCGTAGTATTGGATTTCATGCATGTACTAATGTAAACAGACACCTAGTGTAGTTGTGATTCTATTTTCATAATAAATATGTTCATATAAAGAAATTCATGTCTTTCAATATACACATCTTACACTCCCAGCTCCGGTTTGAGGTTGACGACCTCCGGGAGGACTTCCATGGCTTTCAACAGCATCAGAGGGGCTTCTAGGAGACACAGACTGTCATTCAGGAGGAGGTCCATGGCATCTCACAGTTCTGTCAGGGGTTCCAGCGACAGCAGGATGAGATGTTCGCGATGATACAGCAGTTGCATCTCACATATCAGGCCCCTCCTCTTCCTCCTCCTCTGGACGATGACATGCATTAGACTTGACTTGACTTGATGGCTTGAGTGTTGAGAGTATCATGCTTAGATGTTATTTTTATCTATCAAACACTTTCTCTTTTGGCATTGTAATATTCAGCTACTTCGGGGCTACGACCCTTATGATACTTTTATATTTTGACTAGTGTATGAGACATATACTTTTGCTTTCATGATATTTTATGAGATTTTATGTCATGGCTTGATATTGCTTATATTATTTGGGATTCATAGATTGCTATTAAATAATGAGATGACCTTAACTTAAAATCTTTATCTATGCTTTCATATTCATTATGTAAATTCTTTCTTCTTGATTTAATGTTAATTGTATGAAATAAGGCTTTACTAATATCATGGAAGTTAAGAAAAGTTGATGAGTGCATGTGTATCTAGGGTTAAGGATAAAAGAGGGGGAGGTTTTATCATATTAAGAATACATAAGAAAAAGGGGAGAGTTGAGGACAATTCTATGTGTCAAATTGTAATAGTTAGCTTTGGTAAACACATGGATTCATAGATGGATTTCAAAGTTGATACAAAATCACCATTTTTGAGGAAATTAGAGTTTGTACCAAAAGTCAAGCACATTTGATATTTTCATGAAAGCATATTTTTCTAGGGTAGATATCCTAACAAATGTGCTTATAAATTTTTAAATTTTTCCAAATTTTCTAGAATTTTCTAGAGGTTTCTGAAATTGGGCTAGAATTTCAGAATTGGCTGTATCAGTCAACTGCCCTGGGGGCAGTCGACTGATGTCTCTGTGGGTTACGGAAAATAGAGGGAAACCAGAGGCCAGTCGACTGCACCAGGGGCAGTCGACTGGTAAGTTTGTATATTGATTTCTGAGGAGTTTTTCAGAAATAGGTTGAGTTCATTTTGGCACTAGGGGTAGGATTGCTTGGGGCAATCTTTTTGATGGTGTCAAAGGGGGAGAACTTGGGTGTTAAGTTAGGTTTAACTTGACATGAGAAAATGTGTGTTGTTAAGTTGGGTAGAACTTAACTTGGTGTTGGTTGTGAGAATTGAAAATTGGGAGAAGGCATAGGTTAGGGGGAGGTTGCCTCTTGTTTGCTATGCTTTGATTTTCAATTGCTACTGCTATTGTTGTTTTTGCTTACCTAACTTAAACATATTGTCACACATCAAAAAGGGAGAGATTGTTGGGGCAATCGGCCCGGGTATGATCTGGAGGATCATGGTTTTGATGTTTGTGGTCAATATTATTAAGTTAGGGTTTGTTGTTGGACTAATATGTGTATGTGAGTGTACAGGTGTACAGGTACACATAGACTTGGTTGGATGTCTTCAGGTGAAGGGTGGCATGGAGGCAGGCTAAAGGCTTGTGTTCGCATCCTAGGGACCATGGGCAGAGATGATGAGCCGAGGGACGCGGACTTTGAGGCATGCGTGAAGGATGGCATGGAGGCAAGATGGAGGCTTGTGTGCGCATCCAAGGGACGGGAGCCGAAGATGAAGAGGGCGTGAAGGCAACATATTGAGACTGTGGATTGAAGAGTCTACCAGGTTGTGAGGGTTCGAGTATGAGTGTTTGTACTCAGGAACTAAGCCAGGAGGGTTTGAGTGCAGAGAGGAATTTACTCGGGAAGGAAACCCTAGGCTTAGAAGGGGACCAATCGACTGCTCCAGGAGCAGTCGACTGGTACTGGCTGGGGATTCGAACGTTGGCTGTAACGGTCGAATCTGAGTGGGACCAGTCGACTGCCCCAGGGGCAGTCGACTAGTAGCGGCCAGTAAGTACTTGAGCTCTATTTAAACGAGCTCGTTTAAGGCTACTATTCTTTGGCGAAACTTGCTTGGATAGAGTGAGTTAGTAGCCTGGTGTGCTAAGGTAGTGTCCAAGGATTGTGGAGAGGTTTCTCTACCCACAAGGAGCTACGCGATCTAGCCGGAGGTGCTCCGGGGAATCATCCACCACGGATTAGGGATCACCCACCTTGTTGGTGCAGGAAAAACCTTATCGAACATTGTTTTGATATTGGCAAAGGATTCAAAGTTAAGTTTATTTGTGATCTAATGAAGTTACTCAAGTGTGCAGAAAGAAGTCCTAGCGAAGGGCTGCTAGGCACTTGGCGAAGGACTGCCAGGAAACAAAATCCTAGCGAAGGGCTGCTAGGCACCTGGCGAAGGACTGCCAGGAAACAAAGTCATAGCGAAGGACTGCTAGGCACCTAGCGAAGGACCGCTGGGCACCCAGCGAAGGACTGCTAGGTGTCGAAGACCTAGCGAAGGACTGCTAGGCACCAGGCGAGGGACTGCTTGGAACCAAAGACCTAGCGAAGGACTTCTGGGAACCAGGCGAAGGATTGCCTGGTACTGAAGACCTGGCGAAGGACAGCTAGGCACCTGGCGAAGGACTGCTGGGCAAAAGTCCAACCGAAGGAGCCGGTTGGCAACAGGTAAATTCTCCTGAGAGGAGTAGGTGAGGACGCGTTCCCCGTTGAGGGAATAGTAGGCATCAGTTCGACCTAGGGTTCCATTTTGGAGACCCAAAGTCAGAACCAAGACAGCTACGGCTGTAAGACTCACTAACATACTTGCTTTATCATGTTTGGTACTGACCCTGGATGCAGGACCGAAGGAAAGAGTTTCTGCAGCTCAGAACACCTCAAAGGAGAGAGGCAGCAGCTGGGTTGGGCGCCCGGGAGGTCCCGGGCGCTCCAGGTAAAAACAAATAAGAGTTGAGCAAGAAAACGCTTCGAAAGCTCACTGGGCGGGGCGCCCCCATGCTCCCGAGCGCCCCGGATGCCTCGGGCGCCCTGGGCTAAAGCCAACGAAGTGGATAGAGTTTAACTCAGTGAGAAGCCAGTGGACCAAGTCAACCCAGGCGCCCCCTGCGTCCCGGGCGCCCCCGTCAAACCTCAGCCCGATCCTGGAGGGATAATGGCTGACCGAGTGTTTGCCGGATCGTGTGACAAGTGGAGGGTGCCCCCAACGTCTAGGGCGCCCCCAGACTCACTATATGAGGGGCTCGACCCCCAAGGCTTCTCAACACAGTCTTCCAACGCCAATACGCTCTTCTACTCAAGCGCTCTGCTCCAGAAACCTCCCATCTCGAGATTCCAACGCTTACGACGACTCTCTGCTCAGAAGTACAATCCACACCGGGAGTCGGTAACGAAAGAGCTTAATTTTTAATTTTCAGTTTACAACTGTAATATCTCTTTGTAAACTTTTGTGCAGATATAGAATTGCCCGCAGTAAACGGTCAACGACCGTGGGCCTTGGAGTATGAGCCGACCGCGACTCCGAACCAAGTAAAATCACTTGTGTTCGTGTTTGGTTTTCGTGTTAATTTTCCGCTGTGCATTCTCTCTCTAAATCCAAAACGTTTTACGATATTCACCCCCCCTCTATCGTTCTTCTTGATCCAACACACCTTACGAGCAGCCGTGGAGTAGGAGTTTTTTCTCCGAACCACGTACATCGGTATATTTCTTCCTTGTTTTAGTTTAGTTTAGTTTTATTTTAATATATTTCACTTGCGCAACTAACCTTGTAGGAAGAAGAAATCGAAAATTGCTATTCACCGCCCTCTAGCAAGCCGACAACGAACTAACAGATAGTATCACACACATTCACCATTGTATCCAGAGCATATCCCCTTGAACAAATCTGGCTAATCTCGGAGTAGTTTATCATTTTCCTAACCATTACCTTAAGAGACCTTTTTCCTTCCCAGTACTGCACCATTCTGTTGGGGCATATCAGGTGTAATGTATTAGGACATATTCCCAATGTCTGATAAGTACATCCTATAACTATCCCAAGAGATACTTGTCACTACGATCTAATCGTAATGTCGCCATACTTTTACGTTGATGTTTCTCTGCATTGGACTTGAATTATTTGATCTCATCAAAGTATTCAGTCTTGCGGTACATCTAGTAAATGTATTTTAACCCTTGAATAACTGTTTATAAAATAAACAAAGGCTTCAAGGCTACCTCCATTCTAGACAGACTAAGGACCTATACTTATCAGATTTAACCAACTCCTACATACCTCTGGCTCTATGCCCCTAGGCTTAGAAAAAGCCTCTTGGTCTTGTTACCTTCCTAGTATGATTCATAGATTTCAAGGAAGACAAGTCTTCCACCACCAGTGAACCCAAGGGCTCATTGGCTATCAACCTTTGAATCCTACTAAAGGTTAATAAGACCAAGCCTTAGAGTCTAAAAGGTATGCTTGGTTCATCTACGAAGAAACCTATCTATTACTATGGTTAGATGATAAGCTATTTAACATCTATTTACATCATGGGAGTTTTTGGTTTTAAAATAAACCAATTGCATATTTATGTATAGATAATCCTTCTATTCCACTTTTAACAATAAAAGCAATAGAATATCTTATTTCAGAAACTCTTTACAAAATTTTAAGTAGGCAATCATTATAAAACCAACATTATATCATCCTATCTAAAAGACATAAATGAATAATTCCCACTACAAAAAGTCATCTCTGTAGTCTATCCCATGGTAATCTCCTCCTCAGCTAGTCGTTGGGTTTCCTGGAACCCGTGCAAAAAGATGCAGACATGATTAGTGGCATCCCTATCTACACACCAAGTACTAGTAGATATCACCGCTAAACATGTTACAATGACACAAGAGAAAAGTGTCCTGAATTATTATTCTGACGGCGGGGACAATCCACCTTCCAATGTCCAGACTGCTTGCACACAAACCACTTGCTTTTCGGCTTCTTTATGCAATTCTAAGGTCCCTGTAATCCTGCTACATTCTTTGCCGCAGCATGTTTCTTCTTCTTCTTTCCTTTCGGTTTAGACGTAGAAACCCCTTGAGCAATGAAAGTCTGTGAAAGAGAGAATGCCTCTGCCGCCTCGAGTTTTGTCAGAAGTTCTGCCCACGAATATGAATGTTTGTCCATATTGTAGCTTAGGTGAAACTTCTCAAAACTCTTTGGTAGAGATTGGAGGATAAGATCGACCTGGGTTTCCCCATCGATTTATGCTCCAAGGATTTCCATCTCTTTCAACCAAGCCATCATTTTGAGAGCATGTTCCCTTACGGGCATACCCTCAACCAAGATAGTCGTTGTCAAGTTCTTCATGACCTCCTGCCTAGTGGCTCAATTTTGATCCCCGAAGAGTTCATTGAGTTTGGATGTTTTATCACTGGTAATGGAAGAAGCCTAATTTTGATGATACTCAGTTGTCTCGTTTGCTTCTAACCATTTCCTAAAATATTCAAACTTCTCTTCAACATTAATCTCGCTAGGTTTTCCGGCACAGAACTCGACAAGATCACATTTGGGTTCCTCGGCAGTACAGACAAAGTCCAGATTTAATTCCCAATCCATATTATCATTAGGGGCATTTATTTGGTTTTCTCTTTCAATTAAAACAAGTGGGTCTAGATCCATTTTAAAACACCTGAGAATCACAACAATCACACTTTATATTTCAAAAATAAATTGACTCCTCAAAACAATAAATTTTCAAAATCACCCAACACCTCAAAACATCGAGAATATCGCATGTCACGTCAGTGTGGACATATACGAATTCTAGATTTGTGAGAGGAGGTTTTACTCATTAATTTTACTATCTTGTCAACCTAACTCTTGACAAGTAAAATTAATAGTTGGTCCTTTTCGACCCTACAAATAATAGCAGTGACTCGATTGGGGAGGATACTAATATTTGCATCTAAGTGTTACCATTACATGACACTAAAAAAATTATTTCCGATTATGTGTCTTCCGTTGGAGAAGTACACACGCTCTTCGATAATTTTCTATAATCTTTTCTGACACAGTGATCCGCAAAACAAGTCTATCCATTATGGAGGAAGGCACTCAGAGTCGATGCACTGGCCTGTTCGCATCACTTATCAAATTGTAATGGAGACCATGGGACCCTTAGTGTCCCTCTCCCACTTAATTATTTATGTTGAGGATATTCACATGCACACACACAACAAGCACATAAACCAATATAATAAACAAGGAAAAATCCTAGATTTTTCCAACTATTAAGGCCTTGGTCTCCAATGTGCCTCTAGTTGTGTTGTCACCTCGTCCACTCCTCCCTATCCCATGCGTAAGCCTCCATGAAGGGAACTCCGAGCCGAGATGACTAGCTACTTATTTACATCCATTGATCTTATACTCTACAAAGGAGTGTACATGTATTCTAGATCAAAAGTAAATAAAAGCTTGGCTAAACAGGTGCCATATTTAATTATAAAAATTAAATACCTAATTTAGCCTCGTCAACCCCAAGGATTCAATTAATTTACAAAACACACAATCAATCACATACAACAACAATTAATGCCATAATATTTGGAATCTAGTGCCCGCAACAAAAAGTTAGCCTATGCACATCCAAATATTATCCAGCAATAATAAAGTACATGATAATGTGCAGAAAATTTACCAATCCTAAACACACAAAACCGGAAACCTTTCTCTGATACCAATTGATGGGAATAAACCCTAGCATGGCTTGGCGGTTTCCTAAGCAACCACGGGGTCGAACATGAGAGACCTCTCTGTGTCTATGGATTAAAAATTTAATCTGAATAGAGACCCATCTCCCAAACAACAATCACATCGTCGTATCAATTGATTCAAGTCACAACTTAGCCAAAATCAAAGTTAAGGCATTGTAACTTTCCGAATCAATCGACCGCGGAAAAGACGACGATTGGATCACCGATTTTTGTGTTTATTATTGGGGTCCATGACATAAATTAATTATCATATTAATCAAAAATTAATTAACCCATGACAATTAATTAAAGCACATGCCATGATAAGAATAACCAAAGCAATAATCAAGAAAACAAAAGGAGCTAAAGAGAGGTATACCTCGCCTTTTACCTCGCAGTCTTCTACCATATGACCCTCCCCTCCTGGACGTCATGTGGGTGACGAGCTACCAAGACGCGGAGTCACCAAATCCATTCTTCTTCTCCCCTTTCACTTGCACCCTAACCCTAATCTTCATCTTTGGTCCCGCCGGCCATCAAGAAGAGAAAACTTCTTCTTGGCACCACCGGCCACCAATCTCCATGAGCCGCTGGCCACCACAAGGTGTTGCATTAGCCAAGGAGAAGGAAAGATGATGAAGAAAAAAGGAAGAACAAGAGCAAGAAGGAAGAAGATCTCAACCATAACTTCATCCTCCCTCTTCTTCTTTGCGCCGGCCAACACCCCACCATGGAGTGAGCCGCCGGCTTCCTCGCCTCTTCCACCTTGTGCTGCCGACCCTCCTCCATCTTCATGGAAGTGCTGACCAAAGGATGGAAGAGAGAAAGAATAAGATAAAGAAGAAGATAAGGTGTAATCCCAAGTACAAACCATCTTCCTCCGTTCTCATGCTTCCGACACCGCCCACCTTGGATGATTGGACTGCCGGCCACTCCTCTCTCCTTTATCAATAGCAGCCAAACACCCATGGCAATAGATGAGAATGAGATGAAGAGAAGAAGATGAAGACTCTCCTTCCTCTTCCCTTGCACCACCTCTATCCTCTCATCCAATGCCGCCGGCCACATGATAACCTAGGAGAGAGAGAGAGGTAGAGGGGAGAGACTTAGGTTTTAATGAGATGGATTGAGGATCTAGTTTCATGACTCCTATGGGGTATATATAGGGCTATGGTAGGGACCATGAGGAGGAGTTGAGTCTTGGCCCGCTAATGGATCGAAATCCGATCCATTAATGGAGATACATTCCACTAAAGGATCCCCATTGTACTTCCTCACCAACCCCCATATTTTCATATGGGCTCCACCTATTATGAGTCATCCATCTCCCCGTCTTTAAGATATCGAATGCCCAATAATTAATTTAACTTACTGACAATTTTAATTAATTATCCTCTTAATCCTTGACTAGTACCACTCAACCTTTTCATCATGTCGAACCGTAGTCCACTTGTAAGATTTGACATGACGATCCTTTTGAGCTCATCAAGGGGGCATCATCATCCCGACTTACCAGGATATAGATTCCATCAATAATCAATGGCACACCATGTTGATAAAATTATTACCCAACATACCGGGCCTATCGATCTAACAGAATAGTTCTCGCCCATTAGTAGATCAATGTAATAACAATTAAATACACGTGCCCATTATTATTTCGGGATTTAGAGATCGTACTCCATAATATAAAGCGAGGTCTAATCCATTTGATGAAGTCAATACAAAATTGGATGACCTCTATTTTGGTCCTACTCAATGCACATAAAGTATACTAGTGTAATTCTATGGTTAAGACAAACCACACCTAATTACACTACAACTATCCCGATGGTTTGTCCAATTCCATCTCGGTTGTAATCCTCTTTCTTATACTTTTGCAAGGAACTGATAACATGATCTTTTGTGTGTCACCATGCACCATGTTATCTACAATGCAAAGTATGAGACATTTTGTACATATACTATTATGAATATGCACCGTGTGATTTTGCGATTCTCTTTTAAAATGTAAATGTATTTTAACCAAAAGTAAGACTTTTAGTATACATCCTAACAATCATATCATAAGCAGTGGGCATGGCCTGATGTTGATGTTCTAATACATTTGACATAGATGTCAAAATGTTGCACCGCGCAATCTCATCTGCCTTGACCCTCTTCTTATAATGCTCCCTCTCCTCTTCACCAAAATTCTCGCCAGGTTTTTTAGGACATACCTTAAAGAATACATATTTGTACTCTTCAGCAGTTAGGACAATGTCCAAGTTTCTTTTCCAATCTATGTAATTGGGGCCAGTAAGTTTGTTCTCCTTAAGTATTGTAGCTAGTGGGTTAAAGGCCATTTTGAAAATCCTGAGAATCACAACAATCACAATTTTAGATTTCGAAAATAAATTGATTCCTCAAACAATAAATTTTGAAATCAACCAATACCTCAATACACCGATAATATCGTATGCCACATTCATGTGCACGTATATGAATTCTACATTTGTTAGTGAAGGTTTTACCCATTAATTTCATTATCTTGTCAACCTAACTTTTTGACAAATAAAATTAATAGTTGGTTCACTTCGGCCATACAAATAATAGCAGTGACTCCGTTGGTTAGGATACTATTATTTACATCTAAGTATTTACTATTACACGATACTAAGAAAATTACCTCGGATTATGTGTTTTCCATTAGGGAAAATCACACGCTCCTAAATAATTTCCTATAATCATGTCTAAACCAGTGATCTGCAGAATAAGCACATCCGTTATGGAGGAAGGCACTCAGAGCCGACGCGCACGCTTGTTCGCATCACTTGTCAAATTAGTAATGGAGGTCGTGGGACCCTTAGGGTCCTTCTCCCACTTAGTTATTTATAATGAGGAATTTTCATGCACACACATGACAAGCACATAACCAAAACAATAAACAAGAAAAATCCTAGATTTTTCCAACATTCATGACTTTGGTCTCCAATGCGCCTCTAGTCAGGTCGTCACCTCATCCACTCCTCCCTACACCATGCGCAAGCCACCATTGAAGGTATCTCCGAGCCGAGATGACTAGCTACTTATTTCCAATCCATCGATCCTATACTCCACAAAGGAGTGTACATATAATCTAGATCGAATGTAAATAAAAAGCTCGGCTAAACATGTGTCGTATTTAATTACAAAATTTAAATATCTAACTAGCCTCGTCAACCCCGAGGATTCAAATAATTACAATAATGCACAATCCAATCTCACACAAATTATTTAAGCTATAATAGTTGGAATCTAGTGCCTGCAACTGTAACGCCCGTATAATCCTCTCAATTTTTACATGAACACTAATATGAATATTAGTATAATTCTTAATGGATTGTAGGTGGAATTCTAGTATAATTCTTAATGGGTTTATGTGGGCTTTTAAAAAAAAAATAATAAATAAAAGGGAAAAGAACCAAAAATATAGCATTTACCAAGGTTTGAACCTTGGACCTTAGGTGATAGCAAAGCCTTATGATGCATGTGATAACCAATAGCCCCAACAGGGGTGTGCTGTTAGAGAGGAGAGGAAAATTATGGTTAAGGGTAGGGGATGTGAAGAGGCACCATGTGAAGAAGGTGAAGAGGCACTTGTGAAGAGACAAAAGAGATTATAAATTGTCCTCTTCTTCCTCCTTCTTCCACCCCCACCGAATCTCCCTCTCCCTCTCCCATTTCCAAAAATATCATCTAGGGTCTCTCCCCTAGAAAGCTTCACAAGGGAGATGTCTTGATGACTTAAGACCCCTTATAAGGCGAGAAGAACAAAGGAGATCCTAAGAGCAAGGAGGTCTTCATCGCTCTCAATTTAAGGGTATATAGATTGGTGGTAACCAACCAAAAGAGGTAAGTCTCCCCTCACCTGTAGTATAATTGCTTTGGGTGTTATGTTGCTTAAATCTTAGAGTAGGCCCCTTGAAGGTTTCGGCCAAGCCCTAAAACTATGATTAGAATCAAGTTAAACCACCAACTATGCTTGCTAATGATTTCCTATGATATGATATGTGTTATATGAAGATTATATGATTTTTATGTCACATATGGTTGCTTGAATGTTTCGGCCAAGTCCTAGTTTTAGGCATAGGAGGAGGCTAAAACCCCTAAGTATGCTTCCTATTGGATTAAGAGATCAAGAACATATTCCTTGATTCATCAAATGACATAATAATGTTGGCATGCTTCTATGTTACTTTATGATTATATTAGGCCTTATTCATATATGCTTTATGTTATGCTACATGTATCATGATTATGTTTAGGCCCTTTAGGGCATACCTATCTTATGCATGACTTATGAATGATGGAATGCCTAAAAGATGCTAAGAGCATTCTTTATGAAAAGAAAGGAAACATGATAAGATATTTTACTTTTGTATGGACTTGTACCGAACCCTAAAAAGGTCCTTGGGATGGGCTCCTACGTTGCCCCTAGGCCGAAGGTTGCCTAGTTCTCTAGTAGGTCAGGATTAGCTACCTTGTATCTACTTAAGGGATGCACACAAATTATGAATGTGATACAATGCTGGGCCTTATGTTGAGAGTTATGTTCAAATACTTATACATATATGATTTCAAAGAAACATCCCTCATGCATAAAGACATTTATCTCATATTATGTGCCTACTTGAATTACCATACTTGAAGTTGAAGTACTCTTGTGATATGAATCTTCTTTCCATATGTTGTTGTTTAACTTTCTCTATGTCCAATTCATGACGCATGATTTTTGTGAGTAGAAAAGGATCTTACTAAGCCTATATGCTTATAGTTTAGTGTTTTCCTTATACTGCAGAAATGGGTAAGGGAATGCTAAACTAAAGAGAGCAGAAGGAGGGCAAAGATGTGTGTGGCAGTGGCATGGTGGAAGAGATCCTGTTACTTATGCTTGCTTATGAATCAAGAATATATCCATGTCTTAAGTTTCCGCATTGTTACACTTGTTGATGTTAGATTATCATACTAATATGCCATACTATGTTTTATGTTTATTCGTATAGTACAACATGCTATGCTATGTTTTGTGTTCATTCCTAAAATACGATATTTCTACAACTAGCACTTGTCATGGAATTCATGTTTAGAGCTTGCTTGTTTAAAGACTCAATATGGATTATGTAACATGCTCTAGGGTGTTAGAATTTGATGCCTACATAGTTCGATTCATACCTTTAAATTCCATGTGTAAACTCTGAAACCTATGTTAATGCTCACCTGTTTTTATGAGGTGTTCGTACTCACATGCCACGGGTTAGGCCGTAGGTTATAGTGAGTCTAGGGTTCCTCTCATATAATGTCATGCTTGCTTAGTAGCTCATTCCCCATCTAGAGTCTTATATGTCGTAAGTTCACATGATTGTATAATGTACTTCTTGAGTTAAGTGTTTGAGCCAAGTTATAGACATGAATACCAAGCATGCTCCCATGTTGTGAGATGTGTTTACATATTTTAAATTGCTCCATTGTGTTAAGGTATATATATATATGTATGTATGTATGTTCGCGTAGCGCCGCCTTTCCCTTTTTATAAGGATAGGAGGGGCGGGCGTTACAGTAACAAAGAGTTAGCTTACGCATATCCACATATTATCCGGCAAAAATAAAGATATGATAATGTGCAAAAAGTAACCGAATCCTAAACACACAAAACTAGAAACCTCATCTCTGATACCAGTTGTTGGGTATGGCTTGGTGGGCATCCTAAGCGAATACCTAGTCATCCTTGAGAGACCTCTCCATTTCCATGGATTAAAAAATTAATCTGAATGGAGACCTATCTCCCAAATGATTGTCTCGTTATCGTATCAATTGATTCGAGTTACAACTTAGCCAAACTCAAAGTTTGAGCCTTGTAACTCACCTAACCAATTGACCGCGGAAAAGACGACGAGTGGATCGCCAGTTTTTGTGTTTATTAACAGGGTCCAAATAATTAATTATCAACAATGATTAACAAATAATCAAGAACATGATAATTAACTAACATCACATAAAATGACAAGAAAATCAAAGGAGCCAAGGAAGAGTTTATACCTTCCGTTACCTTACAATCTTCTACCGTATGACCCTCCCCTCTTGGACATTGTGTGGGTGACGATCTACCAAGAATAAGAATCACCAAGGGCCACCCAATATCACCTTCTTCTTCCTTCTAGCTTGTGCCAACAAACCCTTGCCTTTAGGGTTTCCGCCGGCCACCTTTCTTCCACTCCACCTTGCGCCGCCGACCACACCAAGTTTCCAAGGCAAGCCGACCACAAGGAAGCACCAAGAGGAAGCTAAGGAAGAAGATGAAGAAGAGAAGAACTCTCCCTTACCAACCCCAACCGGCTAACTATCCCTTCTCCCTTACACCGCCACCACCTCCCTTGCACCGCCGCCCCCTCCTTGCGCCGACCGCACGCCCACTTCTCCACCTCGCCACACACAATTAAAGGGAGAGAAGAACATCCCCTTTGTCTAGTAGGAGCCGGCTGCCAAGAGGTTGAGAATTGGAGAAGGGATGATGAAGGAAGAAGAAGTTTCTTCTTCCTCCTTGCCGCGTGCCCTAGGAGAGACAAGGGAGAGTGAGAGAAGAGAAAAGCCTTGGGTTGGATGATCAATTGGATTACATTGGTTTCATGATACCATGGGGTATATATAGGGCTACGATAGGGACCATGAGAAGGAGTTGGGTTTTGCCCTGCTAATGGATCCAACCCCGATCCATTAATGAAGATCCATTCCACTAAAGGATCTCCATTGAACCACCTCACCAACCCCTATATGTTAATATGGGCTCTGCCTATTATGAGTACATCCATCTCCCCGTGTTTGAGATATTGAATGCCCATTGATTAATTTAAATTACTGACAATTTTAATTAATCAATGTCTAACTCCTTGACTAGTGCCACTCATCCTTATCATCATGTTGGACCAAGTCCACCTGCAAGATTTAACATGATGAACCTTATGAGCTCATCAAGGGGGCATCATCATACTGACTCACTAGGACATAGATTCCATCTATAATCAATGGCACACCATGTAAATAATATTATCTCCCAACTTACTGGGCCAATCGATTTAGCAGAATAAATCTCGCTCATTGGTAAATCAAAAAATAACTACTAGGTACATGTGTTTGTTATTATATCGGGATTTAGAGCATGTACTCCATAATAAATCGAGGTCTAATCCTATTATAAAGTCAGTATAAATTGGATCACCTCTATGTTGGTCCTACTCAATTCACATAAATTGCACTAGTGTAATTCTATGGTCAAGATAAACCGCACCTAATTATACTACAACTATCCCGATGGTTTGTCCAACTCCATCTCGGTTGTGAGCCTCTTCTTATACTCTACAAGGGATTGATTGTTGGGACCGGGTGCATGTTGACATGGATGCGGGTTCATAATTTTAAAATTAATTACGTGTAGCGGAAGGTTTAGCATAAATAATTTCACAAATTATTTAACCACACATCTAAGCATGCAACCCTATATTGTGTAGACATGATCATACATTTAAAATTTTGCAGAAAGTAAACTAATTTACTTAGTACCTCGCGTAACTCGAAGGAAGGGACGAGATCCAACCGTAAGCGTCCCTTGGAAGCTCTGACTCTATTCGCGTCCACACCGAGTTTTGTTCTGGATGACTTCGCAAAGCCACGAGTTTCGTGCCGACAAGAACTACTAGATTCTCCAAAGGCACGACAAGAATACCAAGAGAGAGATGGGAAGACTAACCACTAAACGAAGAACGGAATCAAGATTCCTGGAGGAAGGAAGGAGTTGCGCCCGCTTCTTCTTCTTCTTCGGCAGCTGCTTGGTGGATGAAGCTCACGGCAACAAAGGGGTCCTCCTTTTAGGGCCGGCGGCACTAGAGGAGGGAGAGGCAGAGAAGGAGAGAGAGAGGGCTTATTTCTAGATCTCTTAGATTGATTTCCAAGTCTTGCCTTGGTTCCTTTATATAGTAGTCTTTCAATCACCAAGTCTCCTTTTTATGGAATAAATGTTTATAAGAAATTTATCATATAAATTTTTCTATGATTTATTCCATCATGCCAAGTTTTTATCATAATTTAATTTATGATAAAAGCAACCATGTCTCCCTTTTTTTCTTATGGAAAGAAATTTTTTTATATAAATTTCTTTATATAAATTTCTTTATCATGGTAAATCAATCCATTATTGATTTTATAAAATAAAATAAACCAATCCATGGTTCATTTTAATTTCCATGAAAAATAAACCAAACCTTGGTTTATTATAAAATTTATATCATCCATAATTTTATAAAACAAACCACACTTGGTTTATTTTATAAATTGAACCAAACAATTTGGTTCTCCCCTTTTGATGTGGTCTGCCAAACAAAGAGGGTGGGGACCCTCTTTGGCCGGCCAAACCCAAGCCAATACCATATGAATTAAACTCATTTAATTCGTCCAATAAGTCTTCAAAAGACTTAACCATTTTATGCTTCCGATGCATCTCTGAAAAATTCAGATTCGACTTATCTCTCTTGATCGGAAAATCTAATTTTCAACTCATTTTAAATCCCTCGGATTACTCGTAGTGCGTGTGACTAAATAGGCTTCCGATTTATGTTGGCCGTCTATAATCAACCAATTATAGAACGATCATGAGTGGCACCTAGTAGTACATCATGACCCCCAATTAATCGAAAGATCAACGGTTGACCTCAGAAATAATTCTGAAACCCTTCAGCAGCTATAATGAGTCGTGCCCCATTCCCTTCACCATCATATACCCACTTGGTTCAGGACACGGTCTATGTGTGTCAGTCCCCACTAGGCTGACTACGTCACACCTAGCCCAAGCAATGTTTTTCTCGTCCTACGAATTCTAGTTACTCTCATGTATCTGAGAGATTCATACTCTGAACATGTGATGCCCTGGCCAGAGGCTTCGAGTAACAATCCGACGATAGGCCTTGGGTATACATCTCCTCGCAAGGAGTGGTGAATCCTTTGTAGGCTGTTCAAACATCTTCGGGCACTTCGTCTTATACCCAACCATCCTGGGTCCACACCTCCTTAGAGATGCTTGCTTAAGATGTCAAAGTATAAGTCTCCATGACCAAGATGACTTGAACACCGCAAGTCAAAGGAACATCACACTTAAGCTGCAGTAAGAACTTCATTGACATATCTATATGTAGATTACCATATGAAGTTTTACAGTCAGTCACTCCAATGAACTAGTTCCCTTAACTAGCATTCATGTTTATCTCCGGACATCCCAATGTCTCCAGCCAATGAGAATCAGCTGATTAGAGAATAACCCATGCTAGTCTCAATAGAATTGATAGTGTCCGTATTTATCAATTCATCGACTAGGGACAATTTCAATACTTCACAATTGCACATGTAGAGATAATTACTAGTTGTGAATTCATCACAAATTCTCTCATGCTGTGAATTGTATTACGGACATTCAGTAAATGAGTTTAAGATCTCAATCAAATACACAAACATGTATACTCAAATAGTGAATATTCATTTATTAAAATAAATGATTACAATCATAAGGCGATTGCCTTAGGACACTTCTCTCACAATACTAACAAACTCCCACTTGGCCTAATGCCAATCGCTACGGTATCCAATACCACAGGCTCTAACATGACCCTCAAACTTGCTTTGATGCAAGACCTTAGTTAATGGATCCGCTAAATTCCTTTCAGTGGGAATTTTCTCAATTTGTATATCATTCCTACTTATAATCTCTCTGATCAGATGATAGTGGCGAAGCACATGTTTGGATCGCTGATGAGACCTTGGTTCCTTTGCTTGAGCAATAGCTCCATTGTTGTCGCAGTAAACCAGCACTACTTCATCAATGGTTGGAACCACACCAAGTTCTGAGACAAACTTCTTGATCCAGACTGCTTCCTTTGCTGCTTCCGAAGCTGCAATATATTCCGCTTCCGTGGTAGAATCCGGTACGGTGTCTTGTTTGGAACTTTTTCAACTTATTGCGTCTCCATTCAAGATAAATACGTATCCGGACTGAGATTTGGAGTCATCCTTATCTATCTGGAAACTGGCATCTGTATACCCACGTATTACCATATCACCTTCTCCATATATTAGGAACACATCCTTAGTTCTTCTTAAGTACTTAAGGATTGTCTTGACAGCCGCCCAATGACCCATTCCTGGATCAGACTGGTATCTGCTTGTGACGCTCAGAGCATACGACACATCGGGCCTAGTACATAACATAGCATACATGATAGATCCTATCGCGGATGCATAAGGAATCTTATTCATGCAAATCCTCTCGTCTTCTGTGCGCGGACACATAGACTTTGAAAGGTTGATCCCATGCCTGATGGGAAGGTATCCCTTCTTGGATTCCGACATGCTAAACCTTTTTAGCACTCGGTCTATATATGTAGACTGCGAAAGACTAAGCAACCGTTTTGATCTATCTCTATAGATTCTAATCCCAAGGATATAGGTTGCTTCTCCTAGGTCTTTCATGGAGAAAGTTTTGGACAACCAAATTTTAACCGACTGTAAGACTGATATATCGTTTCCTATAAGTAATATGTCATCAACATATAACATTAGGAATACGACTGCACTCCCACTAACCTTCTTGTACACACAAGGTTTGTCAGGATTTTGTGAGAAATCAAACTCTTTGATTGTCTCATCAAAACGGATGTTCCAGCTCCTAGATGCTTGCTTTAGTCCATATATGGATCGTCGAAGCTTGCATACTTTGGTTTTATCAACCGTTGTGAAACCTTCAGGTTGTATCATGTATACATCCTCAAGAAGGTTTCCATTAAGGAAAGCTGTTTTCACATTCATTTGCCATATCTCATAATCATAATGAGCTGCTATGGCCAGGAGCATCCGAATGGATTTATGCATAGCTACTGACGAATAGGTTTCGTCATAATCAATTCCTTGTTTCTGACAATATCCTTTTGCCACTAATCTAGCCTTAAAGGTAACAACATTACCTTCCATGTCAGTTTTCTTCTTGAAAACCCACTTGCACCCTATGGGCGTAATCCCTTCAGGTGGGTTAACCAAGTCCCATACTTGATTTTTGTACATGGAATCCATTTCCAACTGCTTGGCTTCAAGCCATTTATCCCTTTCTGAATTATTCAGAACATCTTTATAATTGATAGGTTCGTCATTGTTAATGAGTAACACGTCGTTCGATTCACTTATGAGAAATCCATATCTCTCTAGAATATTGCGTGTCCTATCAGACCTACGAAGAAGTGGTGTTGTTTTAGGTTCAACTGATAGCTCATCATTATGAGTTATCGGTTGTGGGTCTAGACTAGGTGTCTCTATAATGTCTATTGGAGTTTCTTGAACTTCTTTATGTTCAATGCTACTCTCACTATTTTTTTGTAAAAGAAATTCTTTTTCTAGAAATACAACATGCCTTGAAACAAACACCTTTTGTTCCAAGGGATGATAGAATTGGTAACCCTTCGTTTCCTTAGGGTATCCAATAAATAGACATTTATCAGACTTAGCATCCAATTTGCCTGATATAGTCCGCTTTACATAAGCAGGACAACCCCATATCTTTAGGTGAGATAAATGAGGTTTCTTACTATTCCACGTCTCATATGGAGTAGTAGAGACTACCTTGGTCGGGACTCTGTTTAGCAAGTAAACAACTGTCTTAAGTGCATAACCCCAAAAGGATTTTGGAAGAGTTGCATGATTCATCATAGATCTAACCATGTCCATCAAGGTTCGGTTACGACTCTCAGATACACCATTATGCTGTGGTGTATATGGCGGAGTCCATTGAGACAATATCCCATTGTCCCTAAGATAATCTTGAAACTCTTAACTTAAGTATTCACCACCCCGATCAGATCGAAGTATCTTAATACTTTTGCCAAGTTGTTTCTCTACTTCACTTCTGAACTCTTTGAATTTCTCAAAAGCTTCAGATTTGTGTTTCATTAAGAACACATACCCGAATCGTGAGTGATCATCGATAAAGGTAATGAAGTAGCTATAGCCTCCTTGTGCAAGAGTTGACATTGGTCCACATACATCAGTATGTATTAGACCAAGCAATTCTCCCACTGGTTTACCTTTTCCAGAAAAGGGTAATTTGGTCATCTTGCCTTTTAAGCATGATTCGCATGTATCAAATTAACCGGGTTCAAATGATTCCAGAATTCTACATCGGTGTAATTTGGTCATGCGTTTCTTGCTTACATGGCCAAGATGACAATGCCACGTATAGGAGTCTATTTGATTATCTATTCTAGCACGTTTGTTGCTAACTTCGATATTGAAAATGTCACCGGATAAATCTAACGTGTAGATACCATTGCATAATGTTCCGGTCCCAGAAAGAACACCATTTAAAGTTATGTAACAACAATTGTTACTAAAAGTTAAATGGTAACCCTTTTCATTCAAGCATGAAATAGATACAATGTTCTTTATTAATGAAGGAACAAAATAACAATTATCCAATTCTAAGACAAGTCCAGTAGGGAGCTTTAGCAAACATGTTCCGATGGAAATAGCAGCAATCTTTGCTCCATTTCCAACTCGCAAATTCGCTTCTCCCTTGACGAGTCTTCTTCTATTCCTTAGCCCCCGTATGTCATTACATATATGTGAGCTACACCCAGTATCAAGTACCCAGGTGTACGAGGAAATAGAGTGACATTCAATAACGAAGATGCCTGAAGAGGATGGGGCATCGGATGCCTTCTTCTTCAAGGACTCAAGATAAACCTTGCAGTTTCTTCGCCAGTGGCCCTCCTTGCCACAGTGATGGCAAGTACCTTTTGGGTCTTTTTCAATCCTTTTGTCCTTAGTTAACTTGTTGGTGTCCAAAATGGAACTCAAATTTAGGGAAGACATGATCAAGTGATTATCCTAGAAATGCAAATTGAGCTTATGTGAGAAGAATGATAAAGAATGCATCAACATACATTAATTAAATTCTATTTATTTTTCGAATTGAATAACCCTTTTTATCAATTCGGGAGATTGTAGAAACATCTCCAAATAGGTTGATATCCAACCATAGATAAGAACAACCATGGCTGTGGCCATCAAGTTATTCTTAGCTATGAAGGTAGGTAATTATACCGATTACATATCACATATATGTAACTATCACTTTATGCTATCAACTAATTGAATGTTTGCATAAATCATTGGGTTGATAACTTATTAACAAGTATGCAACAATATACATAGCACCCAACTGCACCTCTCTTTATATCGACCTTGGCTGTGGCACAACAAATCGATGCTCCAAGCTTAAGGCTGACCCATTAATCAAGAAATAGTTTTAATATGGTTGGAGCTCATTCAACCATTTAGTCAGGCTTGGATGTGTCCAACAACCAAAACTAAGGACTGACCTCTGACTCCAACTATATTAATCATAAACTAATTCCATGGTTTGAACATGTTGAGGTTCAAGCCGGGCATGGATGTGTCCATCAACCCAAACGAGAAACAAAACTCCGGTTCTAACCATATTAATGGAAGGTGTTGGCCTTAGTATTTTGTAAGGGGTTTTGGGTCTCATCCTTTTCTTTCTAAGCACATTCATGACATATACTAACGATTTCCTTAATAAAGTATGTATGTGACTTAATTTATCAAGTCTCATTAATTGAATTAGGAACCAGATTTCCTAATTCTAATTTCATACTTTATTTAAGGAATTGTTTTGGGAAACAATTTCCTAAATTGTCATAATCAATTTCGGAAATAATATGTTTAAGACATTGATTTCTCTAAATCAAATCTTATTAAATTAAGAGACAGATTTCCTTAATTCAACCACATATTATTTTCATGAAAATCTTATTTAAGGAAATGAACTCTATAGGAAACAATTTTCCTAAGTAATTTTGGAGACAATAATATGTAAGAAATCAAATAAGGAAATTATCGTTTGAGAATCACCTCAAAAATTTCCAAGATTTGATCACATATTTTATTTATGGACTAATTAATTACAACAAATTATTTTCATTGGGTGGCTCCCCGAGGCTCAGATACCCAAAAAAAAAAAATTTGTCGTAAATCTAATTTGGCCCGCTCCCCAAGGCGTAGCCAAATTAAACTTGACAATTCTTGTTCAAAATAGGAAATTAAATTACAACAATTAACTTTAATTTGGGTGGCTCCCCGAGGCACTCCCCAAAGTAAAGAATTTTGTTAATAATTTAAAAACCAATTCAAATTTAATTGTCAATTAATGTTCCAAAAATTTGTCTAGACTTTCTTGAAAGAAAGTGCCCAAAATTGCGAGTTTTCCATAATAGGTTTTCAGAATAATTGTAAGTTTCTGGTACAAAGAAAACTTACATATTTCCAAAATTAGAAAATTTCCAAAATAGAAAATTTCCAAAATTGGAAAGTTTCCAAAAATGGGAAGTTTTCACAATTATCATAAAATTTTAGAAACTGGGATATTTCAAAAGTTTGCGAAATTTCATGAGGATTTCCAAACTTTGAAATTCATAAATCTAAAATTTATCATAATTGGAAAGTTTCCATAATTAGATATTTTTCCAAAATTGAGATCATGACAAAGTTTTCCGCAAAACAATTATATGATTATGTCGAACACTAACCGGCCCTGATACCACTGTTGGGACCGGGTGCATGTTGACATGGATGCGGGTTCGTAATTTTAAAATTAATTACGTGCAGCGGAAGGTTCAGCATAAATAATTTCACAAATTATTTAACCACACATCTAAGCATGCAACCCTATATTGTGTAGACATGATCATACATTTAAAATTTTGCAGAAAGTAAACTAATTAACTTAGTACCTCGCGTAACTCGAAGGAAGGGACGAGATCCAACCGTAAGCATCCCTTGGAAGCTCCGCCTCAATTCGCGTCCACGCCGAGTTTTCTTCGGGATGACTTCGCAAAGCCACGAGTTTCGTGCTGACAAGAACTACTAGATTCTCCAAAGGCACGACAAGAATACCAAGAGAGAGATGGGATGACTAACCACTAAACGAAGAACGGAATCAAGATTCCGGGAGGAAGGAAGGAGTTGCGCCCGCTTCTTCTTCTTCTTCGGCAGCTGCATGGTGGATGAAGCTCACGGCAACAAAGGGGTCCTCCTTTTAGAGCCGGCGGCACTAGAGGAGGGAGAGGGAGAGAAGGAGAGAGAGAGAGGGCTTATTTCAAGATCTCTTAGATTGATTTCCAAGCCTTGCCTTGGTTCCTTTATATAGTAGCCTCTCAATCGCCAAGTCTCCTTTTTATGGAATAAATTTTTATAAGAAATTTATCATATAAATTTTTCTATGATTTATTCCATCATGCCAAGATTTTATCATAATTTAATTTATGATAAAAGCAACCATGTCTTCCTTTTTTTTCTGATGGAAAGAAATTTCTTTATATAAATTTCTTTATCATGGTAAATCAATCCATTATTGATTTTATAAAATAAAATAACCAATCCATGGTTTATTTTAATTTCAATGAAAAATAAATTTCTTAATATATATTTCTTTATTATGGTAAATCAATCCATTATTGATTTTATAAAATAAAATAAACCAATCCATGGTTCATTTTAATTTCCATGAAAAATAAACCAAACCTTGGTTTATTATAAAATTTATATCATCCATAATTTTATAAAACAAATTACACTTGGTTTATTTTATAAATTGAACCAAACAATTTGGTTCTCCCCTTTTGATGTGGCCGGCCAAACAAAGAGGGTGGGGACCCTCTTTGGCCGGCCAAACCCAAGCCAATACCATATGAATTAAACTCATTTAATTCGTCCAATAAGTCTTCAAAAGTCTTAACCATTTTATGCTTCCGATGCGTCTCTGAAAAATTCAGATTCGACTTATCTCTCTTGATCGGAAAATCCAATTTTTAGCTCGTTTTAAATCCCTCGGATTAGTCGTTTTAAACTTCATATGGTATCTATATATAGATTACCATATGAAGTTTTACAGCCAGTCACTCCAATGAACTAGTTCCCTTAACTAGCATTCATGTTTATCTTTGGACATCCCAATGTCTCCAGCCAGTGAGAATCAGCTGATTAGAGAATAACCTATGCTAGTCTCAACAGAATTGATAGTGTCCGTATTTATCAATTCATCGACTAGGAACAATTTCAATACTTCACAATTGCACATGTAGAGATAATCACTAGTTGTGAATTCATCATAAATTCTCTCATGCTGTGAATTGTATTGCGGGCATTCAGTAAATGAGTTTAAGATCTCAATCAAATACACAAACATGTATACTCAAATAGTGAATATTCATTTATTAAAATAAATGATTACAATCATAAGGCGATTGCCTTAGGACACTTCTCTCACAATACTAACATTGATAACATGATCTTCTGTATGTCACCACACACCATGTTATCTACAATGCAAAGTATTAGACAGTTTATGCACATACTAATATAAACATACAACAGTGTTGTTGTGATTCCCTTTCAAAATGTAGATGTTCATAGCAAAAGCCAAGCCTTTTTGTATACATTCTAACACATTAATGGATCGGGACTTGATCCATTGGGTGGCCAAGACCCAACTCCTCCTCATGGTCCCTATTGTAGCCCTATATATAACCCATGGTGCCATGAGACCAAGGCATCTAACATATACAAAACCCTAAAGACCTGGTTCGAGGTGGGCACGAAGACCTGCTCGGAAGGTGGGCACGAAGATTTGGTTCGAGGAATTGGGCACTATGTCCTGGCTGAGGGTTGGGCACCGAAGACCTGGTTCGAGGAATTGAGCACGAAGACCTAGCCGAGGGTTGGGCATCGAAGTCCTGGACTTAGGGTTTGGGCACGAAGTCTTGGTCTGAGGGACTGAGCAACTTTGCTGAGCGATGACTAAGGACAGAAGTAGAGACGGGTCAGGGTTTGGACGTCTCGAGATCCTAGAGTATCGGAGACTAAGCAAAAGTCCACCCAAAGGACGAGGTGGCAACCATCTCCTGAAAGGAGTAGGTGAAAGGCGCGTTCTCGGGGGTGGGAACTTGCGTCAGTTCGACCTAGGGTTTCGTGGAAATTTTAAGTCAGAACCAAATCCTTAAGGTTAAAATTGTGTGTATACTTGCTTTGTATTTTTGTATCTTGCAGGTACCAAAAATGGAAGACAAAGCAGGCAAACAACGGGGCTAGAAGCCTGAGTCCATGCGCCCCCATCAATGGGGGCACCCCCAAGCATCCAGGCGCCCCCATCAATAGGGGCGCCTAACTCAAAGTGGCAAAAGCTGGTTCAGCGAAGGAAGGTAGAACAGGCTTCCATTCAGGCGCTCGGGAGCATACCAGTGCCCCCATCAGCTCAGGCTCCCAAGTGGAGATGGATAAGTGCTGACCGAGCCTGCGGATAAGAGATCGCGCAGGAGAGGCCACGTGTAGGCGCTCCCATCAACACAAGCGCCCGTATGAAGCCTATAAAAGGGGCCTCGACCCCTCATCTTCAAAAACAACTTGCAAGATCCATTCTGAACATTCTAACCGATGACAAAATGCTAAAGACGAGGCTCTACGACCGGGAGGCCCCAGGAGGAAGTGTGCGGCACATCGGAGATCCAGATTGGTCGTGTTTCAAATCTTGTTTTGTTCGGTTTGCTTTTTATTATTCCACACTTAATTTTCTATATTTGAAATTGTAATTATTGCACTGTAAGATGGGTTTCTCCGCCTTTAGAAAGTTTGAAAAGGAGACCAATAGTGGATAGGCGTTCCTATGCGTAGGCCTTGGATGTACTGACCCTTGGGGGTCGGGAACCAAGTAAAAAATCCCGCGTGTAATCTATGTTTTGGTTTGTTCTTTATTTTTCTGTTTTCCACTGTGCTACTAACGCTCTGAGTCTAGAACGTAGTTCCAAAGTAAGATGAATTACCGCGAGAAGATTTCGATCGATATTCACCCCCCCTCCCCCCGCTATTGATAGCACTGGTCCTATAAGTGGTATCAGAGCCAGACCGCTCTTCACCAGACTAACCGCCGACAGAGAAATGACGCCAGGAGTTGAGGGGGAGCCCAGGGGTGAATCAGGAACAATTTTTTAAAAATGTCTAGTTTTAAATTCCATATTATATGCTTCATGTAGAGGGAGAGGGGACACTACAAAAATCAGTGTCCTACTCGTAAGAATCGTTCCTCACTGGCGGCAAAGGAGGCACCAGCACCAGGTGTCTGGAGGAACAAGGACCACATCAAATGCTTCAAATGCGAAATGTAATGACATTACAAGAATAAATGTCCGGCAAAGGTACGCAGAATTTACGTTCCAAAAATTATTCAAATTCCTGCACTAACCTATGTAGATAATTTAGACAATTCTTCTGATAAATTAGAATTAGAGCATAGTCAACTAAGTATTTTGCATGATCAGTTACAAAATTTAAATAATGCTAAAATATCAGAAATTAACAGTGTAATCCTTACGGTTAATTCATTAATTTCTAAAATCAATTCTGAAATTAATTCTGAAATTAATCTTATTTTTATTTCTGAAAATTCTGATAATGTTAAAATTAAATCTGATAATTTTACTGTTATTCTTCAATTTAAATCTGAAATTATTAAGGATAATTTTGAAAATCTTAAGGATAACACTGAATTCAAATTTGAAAATCTTAAGGATAACACTGAATTCAAATTTGAAAATCTTAAGAATAACTCTGAATTCAAATTTGAAAATCTTAAGGATAACTCTGATTTCAAATTTGAAAATGATAAGGATAATCCAGAAACTAATTTTGAAATTCTTAAAAATATTTCTAAAGATAACTCTGAAATTAGTAAAATTAGTGAAAATATTTTTGAGAATAATAAGGATAATTCAGAGGAGATTGAAGATAAAATCTCTTTAGATAATAATTTAATTATTCTCTTGGATAATCCTAAAAAATTAACTAGAGGCCCATCTTACTCCACCTATTATGAAGATATAAAAGGAGATAATCTTGATGATGAGGTTGTGGAGGAAATTGAAATTAAGGCTATAGTTAATAGAATTTACAAAGATTCAAACAAATCAGAATTGTTAGAGGGACTTGTAAAAATAAATAGAGAAGAAATAGTGGATGAGTCAAAGATTTTCGAAATCTTGAAAATTATGAACTTAAAAATACAACTATTGATTAATCATTTCAATCTTAATTATTCAAGGTTTAATTAATTCATTTTAATTAAATCAATCCTTAATTAATTTTATTTCAATTAATCCGTAATTAATTATAATTAAATTAATCCTTAATTAATTTCAAATACAATTAATCCTTAATTAATTTCAAATTCAATTAATCCTTAATTAATTCAAATTATTTTAAATCTTGTATTATTTCAACTTTAACTAAATCTTGAATTATTTCAACTTTAATTAAATCATTAATTAATTCAATCCTTAATTAATTCTTAATTAATTCAACCTCAATTAAATTCTAATTAATTTATCTTCAATTCAACTTTAATTAATTCCTAATTAATTCAACCTCAATTAATTTCTAATTAATTTAACTTCAATTAATCTTCAACTAATTCAACTTCAATTAATTCTTAATTAACTTGAATGCAATTAATTCTTAAATAACTTAAACTTGAATTAACTAAAATCTTACCCAAACTGTAGCAATTAATTTACTAAAATTAAATATGTCAAAGTGGGTTGACATATTCGCGGGTTCACACGACATGTATCAAATCAGGAATTTGATACATCTTCAGAAACTTAATTAAATATTTTGACTTGTTTGACTCATGCATAACTGTCATGCCATGCATTTGCTAGTTCTTTTAAATATGTGACATGTCATTCATATTTAAATTTTATGCATGACTTAGAACGGTTATAGGAAAAAGAATAATTGAAACATGATCAACCTAGTATTAGGTGGAGGTGAAATGATAGTACGCTAGGAAAGCCATTTGGTGGAACTAGCCGAAGCTACCGATCCAAAACCTAAGCTAGTTAGACCAAAATCTTTCAAGAAGTAACTTGAAGATGAATTTTCTATAAAAGGCTTTGTCAAGGAAAGGGTTGATGATCCAATAAGGCTACGGCCAAAGAAGGCCTTGTGCCTATCCAAGACCTGGAAGCCAATTACTGAAAATCAAATTCACTTTACTATTGTTAGATTTGAATCTAACACAAGTTTCAATTAAATCTTAGATTTAATAATAAATTAAGAAAAATAATTCAAACATCTCACAATATACCTATAAGGCAACCATGCTTGCTGTATTGAGACATCTAAAATGGGTGAGATGTTAAGGACTAATAAATTGAAAAATATTTTTCAAAATTATTAGAATATTATTCTAAAAATATATTTTCAAAATAGTGCTTCAACATAATAATGTTTTTATGGAATTCATGCTTGTCTGATTGGTATAAATATTATACATTTTTCAAAAGTATATCTTTTCAAAAATTATTTGACTCACACAATTAGACACACGCCTCTTAGGTCAACACTAAAGTTCCTTAAGGCACTTAGATAGAGTCAAACGGTGTTGGATGCAGGGGGAGTGTTTTATTCTTTTTAATCTTTAAAAATAATTTTCGAAAACTGTGCCTTAATTTCTATCACATATGTTTTCGAAAAAGCTTATACTTTAAAAAATATCTTCTTTCCAAATTGTGGTTTCAAAATTTATCTACCTGAAAATTATCGTTCATTTGATTTTGATAAACCCTAAAGATACAGAGGAAGGTCTACCTCATGATCTACAAGGACTCCTAGGATGTGTCAAATTTAGGGGGAGTCTAAATCAAATGAAGATTTTCTAACAAATTTTTTGGCAATTATTTGTTGTGAATTATTAAATAATTCTTGTGGTCTGAACCAAACCCTGAGGACTTAGAGGAACAATACTTGTGGTCAACAAGCTTCCTAGGACTGGGTCAAGTTAAGAGGGAGGTCAAATTACAAAGAATTATTTAATATATTCTCATGCACTACATTATTAAGTCATGCTTGAAAATATAATTTTTCTTCAAAGTACTGTTTTTAATCATATTAAATCTCTATCACTTTCAAAATAGTTTTTTTGGAAATAATATTTACTTGAGCTCAAGAATTTCCAGGACACTTAGGAAAATGTCCTTGTAGTTAACAAGGTTTCCTAGAATGGTGTCAGACTGGAAAGGAAACCAAGTCAAGTACTTTTTACAGAACTTACATTTTTTTAAAAGTACTTATATTTTCTGAAAATGCATAATATTTTTCAAAAATACTTATATTTTCCAAAATTGCAAATATTTTTCAAAAATTATATAATTTTGTTCAAAAGTACTTGCATGGCTTTCAAAAACTCAATACATCTCAAAAGTACTTGCATTTTTGAAAATGATCAAAATATTTTTCTATGGTACAGATATTTCTTCAAATACTAGCATGTTTCAAAGAACATTTTTTTTGTGAAAATGTGTTAAGGAAAAAAAGGGTCTTTCAAGAGTATTTTCACAGCATTTCTTTTAAGTATTTGCTTGCTAAAATTTTTCTAAAGAAAATTTTTTTCAGATCAAACATTTTCCTACAAATACAAAATAGTTTTCAAAATTACACAATATTTTTCAAAAAATAGATTTTTTTTGGAAATTTAAGTACCTAGTTTTACTATGCTTTCAAAAATTACACTAAGTACTTTCAAAAGAACATCTTTTATTTTTGGTGCAAGTATTCTTTGTTTTTTTTATGTATGACAAAGGGGGAGAGATGCGACTTAAGTTAGAAATAAATTTTTTCTCTTTCCAAAGGATCAAAAAAATCAAAATGTTTTTCAAAAAGGGGGGAGAGTGAAAGTTAAAAAAAAATTCCTATTTTTCCCCAGAGGATCAAAAATGGATTTTCAAAACTTAGATCATTTCTTTCATTTGATCCCAAGAGTAAATTTAGCCCTTTCAACCAATCTAACTTAAGATATTGTCAATAATCAAAAAGGGGGAGATTGTTGGTGCATGTTGCATCAGTGCTCCTCTAAGTGTTTTAATATTTGACATTATACTTAAGTCAGTGATACATTAAACAAGGGAAGGGGAGTCAAGAGAGGAGTAACCAAAGTGAAAGAAAGTCCTAGTAAACCTAGGCAATATGTCCTGGTTCAAAGAATTGGGCACTAAGTCCTGATCATGGATTGGGCACTATGTCCTGGCAAAGGGCTGGGCACCAAAGACATGTTCGGAAGGTGGGCACGAAGACCTGGTTCGATGAATTGGGCACTAAGTCCTGGCTGAGGGTTGAGCACCGAAGACCTGGTTTGAGGAATTGGGCACGATGACCTGGCCGAGGCTTGGGCACCAAAGTCCTGGACTTAGGGTTTTGGCACGAAGTCTTGGTACGAGGGACTGAGCAACTTAGCTGAGCGATGACTAAGGACAGAAGTAGAGACGGGTCAGGGTTTGGATGTCTCGAGATCCGAGAGTATCGGAGGCTAAGCAAAAGTCCACCCGAAGGGCGGGGTGGCAACCGTCTCCTGAAATGAGTAGGTGAAAGGCGCGCTCTCGGGGGTGGGAACCTGCGTCGGTTCGCCCTAGGGTTTCATGGAAATTCGAAGTCAGAACCAAGTCCTTAAGGTTAAAATTGTGTGTATACTTGCTTTGTGATTTTGTATCTTGCAGGTACCAAGAATGGAATACAAAGCAGGCAAACAACGCGGCTGGAAGCTTGAGTCCAGGTGCCCCCATCAATGGGGGCGCCCCCAAGCATCCAGGCGCCCCCATCAATAGGGGCTCCCAACTCAAAGAGGCAAAAGCTGGTTCAGCGAAGGAAGGGAGAACAGGCTTCAATTCAGGCGCCCGGGAGCATACGGGCGCCCCCATCAGCTCAGGCACCCAAGTGGAGATGGATAAGCACTGACCTAGCCTGCGGATAAGAGATCGCGCAGGAGAGGCCACGTGTAGGTGCCTCCATCAACACAGGCGCCCGTATGAAGCCTATAAAAGGGGCCTCGACCCCTCAGCTTCAAAAACAACTTCCAAGATCCATTCTGAATGTTCTGACAGATCCATTCTGAATGTTCTGACCGATGACAAAATGCTAAAGATGAGGCTCTATGACCGGGAGGCTCCAGGAGGAAGTGCGCGGCACTTCGGAGATCCAGATCGGCCGAGTTTCACATCTTTCGGTTTGCTTTTTATTATTCCACACTTAATTTTCTATATTTGTGATTGTAATTATTGCACTATAAGATGGGTTTCTCGACCTCTAGAATGTCCAGAAAGGAGACCAATAGTGGATGGGCGTTCCCGTGCATAGGCCTTGGATGTACTGACCTTGGGGGGTCGGGAACCAAGTAAAAAAATCTCGCGTGCAATCTTTGTTTTGGTTTGTTCTTTATTTTCCTATTTTTCACTGTGCTACTAACGCTCAGAGTCTAGAACGTAGTTCGAAAGTAAGACGAATTGCCGCGAGAAGTTTTCGGTCGATATTCAACCCCCCCCCCTCTATCGATGTAACCGGTCCTACAGAAGGGAGGGCCGGCGGCAAAGGCGTGAGGGAGGCGGTGCTTGGCGTCGGTGGTGAGGAGGAAGAAGGTTGTGGCCGATGGCTAGGGTAGTTGTGTGAAGCAGAGTTTTCTTTCTCTTCTTCATCCTCTTCTTCATCTTCCTTCACTTCATCTTCTTTGTTTCCTTGTTGTCGATGTTTCTTGGAGACTTCTTGTGGCCGGCGGTGCAAGGTTGGAGAAGAAGGTGGTGGCCGGCGGTGACCCTTATAGCTAGGGTTTCGATAAATGGATGAGGGAAGAAGAAGGAGGATTTGCTTCTGCCTTGGTGACTTCGATTCTTAGTAGATCATCGCCTACATGACGTCCAAGAAGGGGAGGGTCATACAGTAGAAGATCGCGAGGTAGAAGAGAGATTTTTCTTCTCTAATGGCTCCTTTGTTCTTATTATTTCTTGTTTAATTAATTATCATGTTGTTAATTATTTGTTAATTAATTATGATAATTTATTGCCTTGGACCCCGATGATAACACAAAAATTGGCGATCCACTCGTCTATTCCACGGCTAATCAGTTGGACGAGATTGATCGCTAGAACAACATGGTTGTTCAAGCGATCGTTCGAATCAGTTAGCACGACGATGAGACGATCAGTTGGAAAATAGGTCTTCATTCGAATTAGAAATTTTTGATCCATGAACATGGAGAGGATTCCCATGCGCGACCCAGAATCCACGACCTTCAGATGTCACCTTGAGGAGCTCGAAAAGATTATCAAGTAAATCCTGTAGGTGGACTTGGTCCGACATGATAATAAGGTTGAGTGGTATTACTCTTGAATTTAGATATTAATTAATTAAATTATTAGTAATTTAATTAATTAATGGACATGCGATATCTTAAACTCGAGGAGATAATGTACACATAATAAGGTGGAGGTCATATTTTAGTATGGGGTTGGTGCGGTAGTTCAATAATAACCCATTAGTGGATCGGGTTATTATTAACGGGTCGGGTTGACAATCCGTTAGGAGACCAATACCAACTCCTCCTCATGGTCCATATTGTAGCCTATATATACCCTACTAAACCATCTTGAGAAACAATTAACTTGGTATTTTCTCCTCATTCTTTCTCTCCCTCTCTTTGGCTTAGGCTGCGGCGCAAAGTGCCCTAGGGCCGGTGTTAACAAGAAGCAAGGAGGAAGGAGAAAGGTGATTGATCTTCTTTCTCTTATTCTCTTCTCTCCATCTTGTGTGTTCGGCTAGGACAAGAAAGGAGAAGGAAGATTCTCCTCCTGCTCCTTTCGTCGTACGGCAACAATGAGAGGGTGAGGGTCGGCCTAAGCAACAAGGAAGAGGAGGTGGCTTTGTGGTGGCTTTGTTTCTTGGAAGATCGTCGCCCACACGACGTCCAAAAAAAGGATAGGAATACAATAGAAGATCAAGAGGTAAAACAAGAGGTATATCTTGTTTTCATTCTAGTATTAAATTGTATTCATATTTGTTTTCATGGACCCCGAAGATAAACACAAGAACCGAAGATCCAATCATCATCTTCTTTTCTGTTGCTATTCGATAAAGGAGATTGATTGCTTGAATAACAAGTTTGTTCAAGTGATCTCTCAATCAAAAAGCATGAAGATGAAAAAGGTCATTCAGGAAGTTGTTCTATATCCGGATTAATTCTAATCAATAGAATATTATCTGGGGATATGGAGAGGAATCCCGCAACTGAAACCATCAATTGGTATCAAAGCCATGGTTTCTGGTTTTGTGTGTTTTGGATTTGGTTACTTTCATGCTTTTCATATATAATATGCCGGATAATAGTAGGATGTGCAATAGGCTAACTTTTTGATTGCAGGCATAAGATCCAACTATTATGGCTATGTGATTGTGTATGATTGTGTGAGTGATTGTAATTATTTGAATCCTCAGGGTTGACGAGGCATTTGTATTTAATTGTAATTAAATATGGCAAATGTTAGCTGCTTGTTTTAATTTATTTCGATCTATTTTTTATGTACACTCCTTTGTGGAGTATAGGATCGATGGATGTAAATTAAAAAAAAAAATTCTTGGCTTAGATCCCTACTTGCGCGGCTAAAGAAGGAGGAGACGAGGTGGCATGATCAATTGGAGGCATATTGGAGAACGGTAGAATCTACAAAGCCATAATAGTTGGAAATTTAGAATTTTCATATTTATTGCTTGTCATTTTGATATGTTTATTGTGCATGCTTGAAAATTCCTCATTTTAAATAACTAAGTGGGAGAGGAAATCATTGAGTCATGTGACCTTCATTACTAGTTTGAAAAGTGATGCAAACAAACTTGCGCGTTGGCTTTGAGTGTCTTCCTCTACATCGGATGAGTTTGTTTTGTGGATTACTAGTTCAAACATCCTTATGGATGATTATAGGAAATTATTTAGGAGCATGTGATCTTTCCCATCGGAAGGGACATAATCCTAGATAATGCACTTAGTATCAAGTAATATTGTACACTTAGATGCAATTAATAGTATCCTCCACATCGGAATCACTACTATTATTTGCATGGCCGAAGATAAACCAAATATTAATTTTATTTGTCAAAAAGTAAGGTTGACAAGATAATAAAATTAATGGGTAAAACCTCCTCTTACAAATGTTTGAATTAGTATATGTCCACACTATCATGGCATACTAAATTCACGATGTTTTGAGGTGTTAGTGAATTTAAAATTTTATTGTTTATGGAATCAATATTATTTTAAATTCTAATGTTTTGACCACTATGTGATTCACAGGTTTTTCAAATGGCTTTCAATCCACATGCTGTGATTTTAAAAGAAAACAAACTTACTGGTCCCAATTATATTGATTGGAAAAGGAACTTGGATATTATCATGACTGTTGAGGGGTACAAATTTGTACTCTTTGAGATTTGTCTCGCTAAGCCTAGAGATGATTCTAGTGAAGAGGAGAAAGAAAGTTATAGGAAGTGGGTAAAGACAGATGAGATGGCGCGGTGTTACATTTTGTCTTCCAGTCAAATGCACTGCAACATCAACATCAGGCCTTCACCACTGCCTATGACATGATGCTCAATCTCAAGGAACTCTTCGAACACCAGAATCTGGCTGCTAGGCAAGAGGCTATGAGAAACTTAATGATGACCACCATGGCTAAGGGAACAACCATGAGGGTGTTGGGACCGGGTGCATGTTGACATGGATGCGGGTTCATAATTTTAAAATTAATTACGTACAGCGGAAGGTTTAGCATAAATAATTTCTCAAATTATTTAACCACACATCTAAGCATGCAACCTTATCTTGTGTAGACATGATCATATATTTAAAATTTTGCAGAAACGTAAACTAATTTTCTTGTTACCTCGCGTAACTCGAAGGAAGGGACGAGAACCAACCGTAAGCGTCCCTCGGAAGCTCCGCCTCTATTCGCGTCCACGCCGAGTATCTTCGGGATGACTTCGCAAAGCCACGAGTTTCGTGTTCTCGAGAACTACTAGATTCTTTGAGAACGCGACAAAAACCAAGAGAGAAGTAATCACATCAGAAAAACTCACCACCAAGGTTGGCCGGAATCACAATTCCGGCGAGAAGGAGAAAGATGACTTGCGCCCAATCTCAAGGTGATGATGGCCGGAGAGGAAGATCATCCCAATGGAAGAACTTCGTCGCCTCGGTGCTTCTCCTTGTGCTCACGACAAGAAGAAAGGGGGAGAGGCTTGTGGCCGGCCAAGAGGAAGAAGGGAGGAGAGGGAGAGAGCCCAAGCAAGAATACTTGGATTATTTCGAATGAATTCCAAGTCTTGCCTTGGGTCCTTTATATAGTGGCCTCTCAACCGCCAAGTCTCTTTTTTCTTATGGAATAAATTTTCATAAGAAATTTATCATATAAATTTTCATAAGAAATTTATGCCAAGTCTTGATATTATATCATGGTTAAAATTATATTTTAATTCATGATAAAAATCAACCAAGTCTCTTTTTTCTTATGGAATAAATTTTCATAAGAAATTTATCATATAAATTTCTTTATATAAATTTCTTTATCATGGTAAATCAATCCATGATTGATTTTATAAAATAAAATAAACAAATCCATGGTTCATTTTAATTTTCATGAAAAATAAATTTCTTTATATAAATTTCTTTATATAAATTTCTTTATCATGGTAAATCAATCCATGATTGATTTTATAAAATAAAATAAACCAATCCATGGTTCATTTTAATTTCCATGAAAAATAAACCAAACCTTGTTTTATATAAAAAATTTATATCATCCATAATTTTATAAAACAAACCACACTTGATTTATTTTATAAATTGAACCAAACAATTTGGTTCCCTCCCTTTGTTGTGGCCGGCCAAGCAAAGAGGGTGGGGACCCTCTTTGGCCGGCCTATCCAGGCCACGCCCCAATGAATTAAACTCATTTAATTCATCTATTAAGTCTTCAAAAGACTTAGCCATTTTACGCTTCCGATGCGTCTTTGAAAAATTCAGATTCGACTTATCGTTTGGATCAACCAAACCTAATCTCTCATGATTGGAAAATCCAATTTTCAACTCATTTTAAATCCCTCGGATTACTCGTAGTGCGTGTGACTAAATAGGCTTTCGATTTATGTTGGTCGTCTATAATTAACCAATTATAGAACGATCATGAGTGGTACCTAGTAGTACATCATAATCCCCAATTAATCGAAAGATCAACGGTTGACCTCAGAAATAATTCTGAAACCCTTCAGCAGCTATAATGAATCGTGCCTCATTCCCTTCACCATCTTATACCCACTTGGTTTAGGACATGGTCTATGTGTGTCAGTCCCCACTAGGCTGACTACGTCACACCTAGCCCAAGTAACTTTTTCTCGTCCTACGGATTCTAATTACTCTCATGTATCTAAGAGATTCATACTCTGAACATGTCATGCTCTGGCCAGAGGCTTCGAGTAACAATCCGACGATAGGCCTTGGGTATACATCTCCTCGCAAGGAGTGGTGAATCCTTTGTAGGCTGTTCAAACATCTTCGGGAACTTCGGCTTATACCCAATCATCCTGGGTCCACACCTCCTTGGAGATGCTTGCTTAAGTTGTCAAAGTATAAGTCTCCATGACCAAGATGACTTGAACACTGCAAGTCAAAGGAACATCGCACTTAAGCTGCAGTAAGAACTTCACTGACATGTCTATATGTAGATTACCATATGAAGTTTTACAGCCAGTCACTCCAATGAACTAGTTCCCTTAACTAGCATTCATGTTTATCTCTGGACATCCCAATGTCACCAGCCAGTGAGAATCAGCTGATTAGAGAATAACCCATGCTAGTCTCAACAGAATTGATAGTGTCTGTTTTTATCAATTCATCGACTAGGGACAATTTCAATACTTCACAATTGCACATGTAGAGATAATCACTAGTTGTGAATTCATCACAAATTCTCTCATGCTATGAATTGTATTGCGGACATTCAGTAAATGAGTTTAAGATCTCAATCAAATACATAAACATGTATACTCAAATAGTGAATATTCATTTATTAAAATAAATGATTACAATCATAAGGCGATTGCCTTAGGACACTTTTCTCATATCACTAACAGAGGGATCATGTTCTCAAGATGATGACTCATTTGAATGAGATGGAAGTCCTTGGAGCTGAAATCAATGGGGAATCCCAGGTCGATATCATTCTCTAGATGCTACCCAAGAGTTTTGAGCAGTTTTACCTCAACTACAACATGAGCAAAAGGATGTATTCGTTGGTGGAACTTCTGACAGATCTCTTGGCAGCAGAAGGGTTATTTTGTCAAAGTGCTCAAGCATACTTTGTTGAAAACGTTTCTACTTCTAAGCTGAAAGGCAAGAAGAAGAAAAAACAAGTTGTTCAGCAAAGAAAGTGGCTGGATCTCAAGCTGGAGTGAAGAAGCCGAAAGGCAAGTGCTTCACATGTAAGCAGACTGGACATTGGATGGTAGAATATCCACGCCGAATGGAGAACAATAAAGGTATATCATTTTCATTAGTTGTTGAAATATGTTTAGCGGTGTTATCTACCGGTACCTGGTGTGTAGATACGGGAGCCACATATCATGTCTTCAATTCATTACAGGGGTTCCAGGAAACCAGATAACTATTTGAGGGCGAGATTACCATTTACATGGGCAATGCTACGGAGATGGCGGCTATTGTAGTGGGAGATGTCTATTTATCTTTTGCTAAGGATAAATTTTTGGTTTCGAGAAATTTTCTTCACATACCTTATTTTAGAAAGAATTTAATTTCCGTTTCTAAATTATTTATGGATGGATATTCTGTTCCTTTTAATGACAAAGTTGTTATCAAAATGAAAAGGGAGATTATCTGTTCTGGTGTGTTGGTTGGCAATTTGTATACTCTTAATCCAATTTCTCCCACGATGCAATTAGAAATTAATAACACATCTTCTAATTCTAATAAGAGAAAAGAACCATCGAAAATGAACCAAATATATCTTTGGCATCTAAGGTTGGGCCATATTAACTTGAGTAGAATTCAAAGGTTGATAGCCGATGGACCTTTGGGTTAATTGGTGGAGGAAGATTTCCCAGCTTGCAAATCTTGCTTGGAAGGTAAAATGACCAAGAGGCCTTTTAAGGCCAAGGGATATATAGCCAAAGAAGTGTTAGAATTGGTTCATTCTGATTTGTGTGGTCCTATATCTATCCAGGCAAGAGGTGGCTTTGAATATTTCATCTCATTTATAGATGACTATTCGAGATATGGATACGTTTACTTGATGTGCCGCAAGTCTGAGTGCTTTGACAAGTTCAAAGAATACAAGGTTGATGAGGAGAAACGTCATGGTAAAAGTATCAAGACACTATGGTCTGATCGTGGTAGTGAGTACCTCTTAGGAGAGTTTAGGAGTTACTTATCAGAGGTTGGATTCAATCCCAATTGTCCGCACCTGGTACACCCTAACAGAACGGTGTGGCGGAGTGAAGGAATAGGACTCTTATGGAAATGGTTAGATCGATGATGTGTTATTCCGAATTACCAAATTCGTTATAGGGGAATGCTCTGGAAACGATAGCGTACATTTTGAACATGGTGCCTTCTAAATCAGTACCCTCTACTCCCATAGAATTGTGGAATGGGCGTAAGCCTAGTCTGAGACATATTTGAATTTGGGGTAGTCTAGCACATGTGCTGAAAGGGGACGCTGATATGTTGGAATCTCATATGGAAGTTCGCTTGTTTGTAGGTTATCTTAGAGGAACGAAAGGTGGTTTGTTTTGTAGTCCTAAAGATCAGAAGGTCATCATTAGCACGAATGCCCAATTTTTAGAAGAGGACAATGTAATGAACCACAAGCCCATGAGTAAGATTATTCTAGAGGAAATGAGAGGGGGCATTCCTACTTCAATACCAACGGTACAGGATGATATAGCACAAGTGACTGCACCACATGTCACAGATAATACACAGGTAGTACCTCGTTGTAATGGGAGGGTTGTTAGGCAATCTGACAGATTCATGTTTTTGGGAGAGTCTTCAGACTTGGTCCCTGGTGAACATTGTAACGCACGTTTTTTTTTTCATAAAGCGGCGTTACACTAACATACTTAGGGCATGTAACATCATACTGCAGCGGAATAACTTTAACTTTACACTTACATGCCCCCTACTACCATTCTTAACATAATGACATGGAAACTTGGCATATTGACTTTATACTTAAACATCTTATCATATCATGCTTAACATCATAACATAAAGTTCCATGAGTCATTATTCGAGCATAGAGATATCAAAAGTAAAGTTCTAGCATAAACTGTAAACATTTGGTTTCCTGGGCCAAGTAACTATCACACATATATGTTCTTGCCCTCCTGCTGCTTCCTCATTGTCCCCTTGCATGATCTGCGATATAAGGAAAAAGACTATAAGCACACAGGCTTAGTAAGACTCTTTCCTACTCACTAAAACCATTCGTCATTCATTCATAATCATATGAAACATAATCATCATTTAGTCTTAAACATGAAGCATAAACATAAACCTACTTAAACTTTACATGGCATGATACATGGCATAACCATAAACATAACTAAACATTCCTATCATGGCATAAAGCATAAACATAAGCATAAACATAATTAAACATTTTTATCATGGCATAAAGCATAAACATAAGCATAGACATAATTAAACATTCTTATCATGGCCTAAAGCATAAACATAAGCATAAACATAATTAAACATTCTTATCATGACATAAAGCATGGTATAAACATAATCATCATTAGACATTCTTAACATGGCATGGAACATGGTATAAACATAAACATAAGGTATAGACCAACCTATCTAACATAGCATGGGCATATTTTCCATCATAGCATATGGGCATCTTCTTAACATAATCATGGCATAAATCATTTACTATCATACCCATTTCTTAACATGAATCATAAGCATAAGACATCATCATCATAGCATAATGCATCACATGAATGAATGCGTGGGTGGAATGCATATGTATATATATATATATATATAGATGCCTAACTTTTAAAAATATACTTTTAAATACTTAAACATAATCATCACATTGTTGGGGTCCCCGGCTTGTACCACATACATACATCATGGCGCGCATCCCTAAGTAAATACAAGGTAGCTAGCCTCGACCTACTAGGGTAAGGACAGCATAGTCGGTAGTCCTCGAACCGGGGCGTTCTTAAGGTGCCCATCCCTGTTGCACAGCTTCGGTAGTGCCAGAACCGTGGACAGCTTCGGTAGTCCAGAACCGAGGCGTTCTTAAGGTGCCCATCCCTTGGACCCATACTTCGGTCCGGTACAAGCCCCATTCATAAAGTAAAATACTTTACATGCTTCATCATTCATAAGACATTCATGACATATTTAAACATGGCATAACTTGTTACATGAAGCATGACTTAAAACATGCTTGTCCATCATGATGCCTGGAAGGCATGAGCATTATCTTTCTTCATAAACATGGCATGCATCATTATTCATAACATGGCATGCATCATTATTCATAACATGGCATGCATCATTATTTATTAACATGGCATACATCTTCATATATAAAACATGGCATGCATCATTCTTATCATAAACATAGCAAGGTTTTTAACATAACATGAGCATATAACATAGTATGGTTCTTAACATAACATAAGCATATAACATGGCATGGTTCTTAACATAACATAAGCATATATAGGTAGGACTTCCATAAACATGTTACCTACTATCCAAGAGCATGACATGGAACATAAGACATTCATAAATAACCCTATTAAGCATGGCATCCAACCATAAGCATACAACATAAACATAGTGCTTAAAGTTAGGGTTATAGGTAACTTAAATTTCTACCACATGCTTGAACCTATATATATACTTCATAATAACCATAAACCATCATTCTTTGAACCTTAACTCCACCAAACCCTATTTACATGGCCTTGGCCGAAACCGACATGGAAGGTTCACATCATTTCCATAAGCATATAAGATAGCATAAGGTAAAGGAACATACATACATTACCTATATGACCATAGGAAGCCCTTAGGCCTCATGATTAGGGTTAACCCTAACCCTTAACCCTCCTTCCTAGGGCTGGCTGAATCTTGTTAGGGCATGGGTGCATGGAAAAATTCCATTAAAAATCCCCAATCAACAATTAACATCAACCATACCATACTATAAGGGCCATTAGAGCCCTTACTTGGGGAAAGGCCTAACTTTTGCCCTACCATCAAACCTTGGCCGAAACTTGTGGGTCACAAAGCCTTGTAAAAGGTCTCATAAGTCACCCTCAATCTCCCTTATATCATGATAATACACAACACATATGCTTGGGGGTTTGGATTTAACCCTACCCATGAGTTCATGGGTTGGCCGAAAACCCTAGGGGACCCTAGGGTACCCCAAAAATTCCCCAAAATTATATTTAATCTCTAAACATCATGAGAGCATATTAGAAAACATAACTAGGATTTATAGCATCATTATGGACCCAAAAGTCCTAGGGCCGAAACCCCCCTTAGGCTAGGATTCTTGGTTTCTTTCTTTTCCAACTTAAAATCTCAAACCAACCTTTATAATATGCTAAAAATCATAGAAAATCATAAAGAACTAATATACCACAGGTGAGGGAGTCTTACTTGAGGTTTCTTGATTTTTAGACCTTAAAAGAGAAAGAACTTGTAGAGCTCTTGACCCTTGATCCCTCCTTGCCCTTGTAGCCTTGGAAGGAACCTAGATCTTGGAGATATGGAGTTTTTCCAAGGGAAAACCCCTTCTTGGTGTTTGGCTAGAATGAAGAAGGAGGAGGGGAGAAGGTGACTTGATAGAAGAAGAGAAGTAACCCCCCAAACCCTCTCTTTATAGCCCCTTTAAGGAGGCAAATGAAGAGTCTCTTCATGACCCCTCATCTTCCCCTAAGCCTTAGCTAAACTCTATTTCATTTCCCAATAGAAATCCCTTGCTAGGTGAGTTGGTTAAAGCATGCATGGTTGTCCAAGAGGTCCAAGGTTCAATCCTTGGCTCATGCACCTTTATTTTTATTTTTATTTTTATTTCATTTATCCTATTATTTTATTATTCCTAAATTCAGAAAATCCCCCTAAAATCACCCATAATTATGCTAATATTCCTAAATAAAATTATTTTATATTTATATTAATTTTACCTAATTAATACCCATTTTTGGGCCCATTTAAAGCTCATTAGTACCTAATTTCTCGATTTAAATAGGAACATTAGGCTAAAACTTACACATAATCATGCTAATATGCCTAATTAAATCATATTTATATTTATACTAATTTTTACCTAAAATCCACCTATAATCGTGGTACTAGAAAGCCCATATAAGGTCCATTAGTACTTAGTTTTTCTCAATTTAAATGAGAAAACATGGATTTTCTAGGCCAAAGTTCGTATTAATACATCTAGGTCCTTCGGAAAATTATCTAGACATGCTCAATATTTTCAGAAAATATTAAGAGAATTTTCCGGGTCGTTACAAACATGAACCTGATCTTTGGACCTATGACGAAGCACTACAAGATAAAGATGCGGTATCAAAGTGACGGAAGCTGGACACCTCCTTGGGATCAAATTGATAAGGGATCGCAAGAAAAGGATGTTGTGCATACCTCAAGCTTCTATTGACACTATCCTAGCTCGTTTTAGCATGCAAAACTCCAAGAATGGTTTTCTACCTTCTCGGCATGGAGTACCATTATCTACGGAGATGTGTCCTAAAACATCAAAGGAGATAGAGGAGATGAAGGCAGTTTCTTATGCTTCGGCTGTAGGGAGCCTAATGTATGCTATGTTATGTACAAGACCGGATATCTGTTTTGTCATGGGCATGGTTAGCACATATCAAAGAAATCCAGGATAAGGATATTGGACTGCGGTAAAGCATATATTAAAGTACCTGAAAAGGACTAGAAATTATATGCTAGTTTACTAAGCAGATCATTTGCTCCCTGTGGGTTACACAGATTCTGATTTCCAATCAGATATGGATAACAATAAGTCTACCTCAGGGTATGTGTTTACTTTGGGAGGTGAAGCAGTATCAAGCAGAAATACGTTGCAGACTCCACCATGGAAGCTGAGTATGTGGTAGCCTCTGAGGCTGCCAAAGAAGCTGTATGTCTCAGGAACTTCTTAATGGACTTAGAGGTGATTCCTGGTTTTCCCAAAGCTATCACAATTTATTGTGATAACAGTGGTGCAGTAGCAAACTCGAAGGAACCACGAGCCCATAAGGCAAGTAAACACATTGAGCGCAAGTACCACCTAATACGAGATATCGTAAAGCAAGGAGAAGTTGTTGTCGCCATGATTGCATCAGCAGATAACCTGATAGATCCTTCCACTAAGGCTCTTCCAGTGAAAGCTTATGATAGACATGTTGAGGGGATGGGAATCAGATATATGGCAGTTTGATGGCAGCATAGTCTTTTAGTATGAGTGAGAGATTGTTAGGTTGTATACTATAAGCCTAGATTTTGTATAAACATCTATTTTGGAATAAGAATCACATTGGTCATGGTTGTATTTTATATTTTTTATATAAGCATTTGTCTGTTACTTTACATTGTAGATAACATGGTGTATGGTGTCAGATAGAAGATCATGTTATCAATGTCTTATAATATATAACTAGTGGCTCACAACCGACATGGATTTGGACAAACCATTGGAATAGTTGTAGTTTAATTTGGTATTAATCTATCTTGACTATAGAATTACACTAGTGCACTTTGTGTGTATTGAGCAGGACCGATTTGAGGTGATTCAATTTATACTGAATATATAATCGAACAAAATCTCAGGTTATTTTGGATGTACATGCTCCTAATTCCTATATAATAATAGACACATGTACTTAATATTTACTTATTTAATTTACAATTGGGCGAGATTTATTCGTTAAATCAATAGTCCCAGTAAATTGAGAAATAATATTATTAATATGGTGTGTCATTTAATATAGAAGGAAATCATGTCCTAATTATTTTAAGATGATTATGTCCCTTGAGGAGCTCATAAAGATTATTATGTAAATCCTGCAAGTGAACTTGGTCTGACATGATAATAAGGTTGAGTGGTACTACTCTTGGATTTAGATATTAATTAATTAAATTGTTAGTAATTTAATTAATGGGCATGCGATATCTTAAACATGGATAGATAATCTACACATAATAAGGTGGAACCCATATTTTAATATGGGGTTGGTGCGGTAGTTCAATAACCCATTAGTAAAGCGGGTGATTATTAATGGGTCGGGTTGAGGATCCGTTAGGAGACCAAAACCAACTCCTCCTCATGGTCCCTATTGTAGCCAATATATACCCTCCTAAACCATCATGTGGAACCAATTAACTTGGTTTATTCTCCTCTTTCTTTCTCTCCCTCTCTTTGGCTTGGGCGGCGGCGCAAAGAACCCTAGGGTCGGTGGCAACAAGAAGCAAGGAGGAAGGAGAAAGGTGATTGATCTTCTTTCTCTTCTTCTCTTCTCTCCATCTTGTGTGTTCGGCTAGGACAAGAAAGGAGAAGGAAGATTCTCCTCCTTCTCCTTTGGGCATGCGGCAACAAGGAGAGGGTGAGGGTTGGCGCAAGCAACAAGGAAGAGGTGGAGGCTTTGTGGTGGCTTTGTTTCTTGGAAGATCGTCGCCCACACGACGTCCAAGAAGAGGATAGGAATACAATAGAAGATCAAGAGGTAAAACAAGAAATATATCTTGTTTTCATTTTAGTATTAAATTGTATTCGTATTTGTTTTCATGGACCCTGAAGATAAACACAAGTATCGGCGATCCAATCATCATCTTCTTTCTCGCTGCTATTCGATAAAGGAGATTGATTGCTTGAACAAGTTTGTTCAAGCAATCTCTCAATCGAAAAACATGAAGATGAAAAAGGTCGTTCGGGAAGTTTTACTCTATCCGGATTAATTCTAATCTACAGAATTTTAGTCCGGGGATATGGAGAGGAATCCCACAACCGAAACCAATTTGTATAATGCCCTTGGATTGATAACATGGTTTGGAACATATCTTGTTTGATATAATATTTCAAAGAATGTTTTACTCTTATTTACTATGAGTTTTTACTTATTGTTGTGTTGATTAGATGGATTATGGGGATCAATGACCAATTAAGGTGAGATGCTCACGATTGTATGCCTGGGGAGCCCTAGTGACAAGGGTATCCTTTCAGCCGGACAACCTTGAGCATTCTCTTGACTTAGACATTGTGTCCACATAAGGATAGATCTAACCCTAACTCAATGGGTCTTCCTTAATCCTATGTTAGGAGATGACTTGTGTAACTTAGGATCGTATGACCGGGGAATCCTAGTGACAAGTGAAATCCTTTAACCGTACATCCTAAATTACCTTGCCTATCTAATGGCGCTAGATAGTCAATAGGGGAGGCACTCTAATATGAAGTTGCAACCCACATTGGAAATCTAGTTGGACTACCTATAATCCCAAACCATATAAATCAAGACATTATCAACCCATGGAACATCAAAGACCATCACATGGAAACATATGCCCTAGGACATCCCCCTCTCATAGTCTTCCTTCTCAAGAGTCTAGATTTCCTCTCTTCTCTTCTCCACTCTTTCTCTTCCTCTAAGCAAGTATCTATGTGATCTTCACTCTCTTTCCAAATCATCTAGCTAGCTCGCGCTTGTGAACTCCCTAGTGGTTGCTAACCTCAGTCCCTGTGGATACGATATCTTTTTATTATTTAATGACATTCCATGCACTTGCGAAGCACACATCAGTCTTCAACCAACTGTTAGGTCCCGCGGACTCAGCTGAACTTCATACCAAATCTCAACCAACTTGGGCTTCAGCCAGTTATCAGGTCCTGCGGACTTAACTGGACTTCCTACCAGAACTCAACCACCCTAGACTTTAGCCTAGTGTCAGATCCTAAGCTTTTCAATCCTTCACACTCAGTAACAAGGTTAAAAAATAACAAACCTAACTTTAACTTATTTGACATTCATCAAAATACTAGTTTGACCATTAGTGTAAATTGCATCAACCCGTTCAACTACCTAGCCCTCTACCTCCACTAACATTAGAGGATAGATGACTAGATTCGAGAGTGTTGTCACTGAGATTAGGGTTGATGTACGAGAGATCATTGGCATAATGCGTGCCCACTATGTGAGCCAGCACCCCCTCCTTCTTCTTCTATGGATGATGAGGATTGACTTTCTTGGACTTGACTTTCTTGGAGTTTGACTTACACTATCGGTTGATTTATCTTACTTTTGCCTTGTAGTTGACTCTTGTTTGTCTTAATTCTTGACCTACTTTTGACTTATGCTTGATTTTATTTTTCCTTGCAATTGACTTTATATATTTTGAGCTATTTGATTTGATTAAGATTTGACATGAATTCTATAGTTGATTTATATATTTGCAAATTAATTTATTCACCTGATTGATTTAGTTAACTTTACAATATCATTATAAGTATAGATTTATGCAAAAAAAAAAGAAAGATAAAGGGTTAGTACAAAGAATTTTAAATTATTTCTTTTAATTAACATCTTGTTTTTTTTAAAACCCCTTATTTGGTTAAGTGGTAGTAATAATTAAGGAGAGTTATATTTCAATTATTATATTCATGTATGAATGCATTAAACCTATTTACTCTCAAACATTGAATATAAAATCCAATCTATTTTTTTATTGTTGTTTATTAACATATCTTATTATTCATACTATCAAAAAGGTAGTGATTGTTAGTGTTGGGTGTACAACATTTAATCTAGAGTTTTGATATATGACTAAGATTAAAGTTAAAATTTGGATAATTGTGATCTATTGAGTTGTGTTAAGTGTGCAAGTGTAGGTTACTTGATATGTGATAAATGTTGGTGCTAGATGCACTACAGTTGAACTTATGTTTTGATGTTAACAAATGTTCATAATTAAGTCTTGTTATGATCTGATGTGGTAATCTGGTATGTAGGAAGATTATCATAGTGAAGACCTAGTAGGTCTGGATGACCCGATACTAGATAATAAGTCTTACCGTATCATGAAAACTAGGCAAGAAGTCTCAGTAGGTTTGGAGGATCCGATATCGAGCAAGTGAAAGTCCTGGTGAGCTGATTCGATGCTAAGCCGAAGTCCAAACAGGTATGGTAGACCCGATGTTAGGCAGGTGAGTAAGGTAATCTTCTAGGGGAGAGAGCTTTGAGTTCATGTCCCTCTGGGATAGCCTTAGGTCGCTGATTCATTGGAGAAACCTATGGAGGTTTCTAAATTGAGATCAGGATTGTTACGGCTATCAATTACTTATGCATTTATCTGTGCTAACCTCTATTTTGCTGGGTCATTTTCTTTATATATTATTGTGCTAACACTCTTATGCAGGACTTCAATTGAATATCGGATTAGTCAACTGATAACTGGATAAATTGACTGATAATATTCGAGCAGACTGGCACAAGCCGAATACAAAATATTTTCAAAGTTATATGTTGACGGATCAATCGATGGATCCATATATGGAATGGCACGGGCACGCACTTTGAAAGATCCCTATCCTTCGACCCATCAACGGTTTGGTTGACGAACTCATTTAATGTTGCAACAGTTGAGCATAGCAAAGAAGGAAGGGCATTGACTTTCGTCAACCGATCAGAAGCTCTGTCAATCGATCTTATTCGTTGACTGAACGGTTTTTCAGTCGATGAATTGAGTCCTATATAAGGAGCATGAGACTAGGCTTATCATTTAGTTTTTCGATTCACTTCTACATGCCCTACTCTTGCTTTCTACGTCAACGAACTGATTATACTTCGCAACTTCAACACCGAGAAGCACTCCGACATACTACAATCTTCTACTACTTCTTTGTCAGTATAATCTTTATATTTCATACTCGTACTTGTGTACTAAAAGAGAGTTAGTAGGTTGTTAATAACCTCCCTCAAATTTGTATCAAATTGCTTTCTCCAAACGGTTTTTGGAGAATGGATTATTGGATTGCCCATTGAGAGCAGTCGAGTGTTGGTCGTGGATTCCGGGTCGCGCATGGGATTCCTCTCCATGTCTACGGATTAAAATTTTCAATCCGAATGGAGGCCTATTTCCCAAACGACTGTCTCATCATCGTACTAATTGATTCGAGTTACTACTTGACCAAACTTGTTGTTTAAGTCTTGTAACTCGCCTAACCAATTAGTCGCAAAATAGACGATGAGTGGATCGTCGGTTTTTGTGTTTATCATCGGGGTCCAAGATAATTAATTATCATAATTAATTAACAAATAATTAATCAAAAAGATAATTAATAATCAACACATGAAATAATAGAAATCAAAGGAATCAGAGAAGTTATTGATGGATTGCTTGGCGTGCTAGACGGGGGGGGGGGGGGGGGGGGGGGATGAATAGCACTTTTTTGATCGTTTCTCTACAAAGTCGTTAGCGCAGCGGAAACAATAATATGCAAAGAAAATATGAACAATGCTAACAACCAAACGTTTACTTGGTATCCACCCAGATGGGTGACTAATCCAAGGATCTGTGTCGTACAACACTTCCACTATCAAAAATCTCCTTCAGGTGGAGAAGCCTTTACAGTAGTGATCTTCCTCTTTACAGAATGTAGTAGAATAAGAGAGAGGAAGTAGAGAACACATTTCAGACGAGCAACACTTCATTGTCGTACGGAACCTTACCGCTCACGTGCAAAAAGGTCCTCCTTTTATAGGAGAACAGGTCAAACTCGCAGTCTGTCCAGCCCCGCACCAGTCGACTGCCCCTGGGGCAGTCGACTGGCCTAACATTAATTGCTAGCCAACGGCTAGTTTTCGGCGTATACCAGTCGACTGCCTCGTGGCCAGTTGACTGGTAGAAGGCTGAAAACATTCTGTGAGATTTGGCAGTCGACTGCCCTCTGGCAGTCGACTGCCCACTCACTCCCAGCCAGTCTTCACATAGTCCTTCTCATATGCCTTCAGGTTCACTCCTTGGCTCGCCCCTTGAAGTCATCTTCCTCTAGCTCTCGTCCCTCGGATGCGCACACAAGCCTCCCTTGGCTTGCCTCCATGCCACCCTTCACGTGTTCCCTTGAAGTCTACTTCCCGGCTTGCCCTTGGAGTCCTCCTCCCTCGGCTCTCATCCCTCGGATATGTCCACCATGTGTGATTCTCCAAGTCCTGCAAACTCAACTACACACATCAAATACAACATAACACTCTAACCTTGAACATATTCACCCACACACATCAAAACCATGATCTTCCAATCATTTAAAGGTTGATTGCCTCAATAATCTCCCCATTTTTGATGTGTGGCAATATGTTTAAGTTTAGAGATAAATAACAACCAACCATAACAATAGCAAAAGATAGCAATTGAAAAAGCATAAGACATAGTAACCCTAAGAGGTAATATCCCCCTTAATCCATGTCTTCTCCCATTTTCAATTCTAATCATAATCCAAGTTAAGTTTTCACTTAACACTAAACAACATTAAAAATGTAAGACATATCAAAACCTAAGAGGTAACCTCCCCCTTAATTCTTCTCCCCATTTTTAATCATTTAAGGTCTAAGTGAGAAAGAAAACCTTAAACCATCCATTCCAAGTTAAAATTCTAACTTAAACCACCCATTCTCCCCCTTTGACACCATCAAAAAGGATTGCCTCAAGCAACCCAACCCTATGACATCAAATGAGAGAAAATTAGATTTCTGAAAATTCCCACAGAAGCTGAAACCAGTCGTGTTAATCGACTGCCAATGGGGTAGTCGACTGATACTCTGTCAGTGGCAAATTTCAGCTTCTGTGCCGAAATTCAGAAACCTCCAGAAAAATCCAGAAATTCCAAAAATTCTAAAAACTTGCATACATGTTTGAAATGATATACTCTATCAAGAAAAAATATTAGTCCATATAAAATTTCAAACATGCATGCCTTTTGATAAAAATCCAAAATTTTTGAAAACCACTATGTTTTGTACCAAACTTACAATCTTATTTTGCAATCATATAACTTTCAAAAGCATGGCAAATTATATAAAGCATAAAATGGTTTTCAAAAGTTTAAAATGTCCAACTATGATCTTTGGGCAAAGTGTCCATTGATTAAACACTTGTCTTCCCCATAGTTGGTCTAGTTTTCATATGTTGATACTTCTAATGGTTCAACAATGTACCACAAACACAAGTGAGCCAAATGTATCACCCTAATGGATCAAGCACCCTTTTTCAAATCTAATATCTCAAAGTTCATCCTACACTTCCACAAAACACATTCCAAGGTCTCTTCATAAGGATGTAAACTCTGATTCGGGAAGATGCTTGGTAAAGATGTCGGCTAGGTTCGACTTTGAATCAACATAGTGTAGTTCTATATCTCTCCTTGCCACATGGTCTCTAATGAAGTGATGTTTCACTTAAATGTGTTTTGTCCTAGAGTGGTGAACCGGATTTTTGGTCAAGTTGATTGTACTTACATTATCACACAAGACTTTGACTTTGGTATAATGTAATTCATAATCTTCTAAGGTGTACATGATCCAAAGGAGTTGGGAAACACACCCACCCATTGCCACATATTCCGCCTCCGTTGTTGATAGGGCAACGCATGGTTGTTTCCTACTACTCCAACTAACTAAGGAGACCTAAGGAATTGACACCCTCAACTAGTACTCTTCCTATCTAGCTTACAACCCGCATAGTCTGAGTCGATGTATCTAATAAGATCAACACTAGGGGTTCTTGGACACCAAAGTCCGACATTGAGGGTACCTTTGACATACCTTAGGATCCTCTTGACTACAACCAAATGGGACTCTTTGGCACAAGATTAGTACCTTGCATACATACCTACCGCAAAAAGTATATCGGATCTACTAGCGGTTAGGTATAGTAGGCTACCAATCATGCTCCTATATTGCTTAGAGTATACCATTTTACCTTCAAGGTCACTATCCATTTTCACATTGGTTCCTATGGGTGTAGATGCTACCTTAGCATTTTCTAAGCCAAATTTCTTTAACATTTCCTTAGCATACTTAGTTTGAAAGACATATGTTCCTTCATTAATTTGCTTAACTTGAAGGCCTAAAAAGAAGGTTAGCTCTCCTACAAGACTCATCTCAAATATAACTTCCATACACTTGATGAATTCTTGTAAAAAGTCATTATTTGTTGACCCAAAAATGATATCGTCTACATAGACTTGGGCAACAAATATGTCCTTGTCCTTAGATTTTAGGAACAAAGTAGGGTCAATTGTTCCTCTCCTAAACCCCTTAGACACTAGAAATGAAGAAAGCCTTTCATACCAAGCTCGGGGAGCTTGTTTCAACCCATATAAGGCTTTTCTTAATTTGTAAATGTGTCTTGGATAATTAGGGTCCTCAAACCCGGGGGGTTGTTCTACATAAACCTCTTCCTTAATGATCTCATTAAGGAATGCCGACTTCACATCCATTTGGTGAAGTGTGAAACCCATGTGAGCGGCATAGGCTAGTAGAATTCTAATAGATTCTAATCTAGGTACGGGGGCATAAGTCTCATCATAATCTAATCCCTCAACTTGGTTAAATCCCCTAGCTACCAATCTAGCTTTGTTCCTAGTGATTTTACCTTGGTCATCTAGCTTGTTTCTAAAGACCCATCTTGTGATTACAATGGTGCAATCATTGGGCCTGGGAACCAACTCCCAAACCTCACTTCTCTCAAATTGATTTATCTCTTCTTGCATGGCTAAGACCCAATCAAAATCTCCTAATGTTTCATCAATGGACTTGGGTTCTAATTGGAGATTAGAGCTACTTGACTAGTTTGATCCCTAAAATAGGACCTAGTCCTTACTCCTTGAGTTACATCACCCACTATTTGGTCAATAGGGTGATCGTGGTGATGTCTCAAGGGCCTAGAAGTTATGGGTTCATTTACTACTTCTTCCTCTTCTACAGGGTACTTCTTACTCCCCCTAGATCGTTGCCCTCCAAATGTAGGTCTTGGATTCTTTGGGCAAGGGGTTGGACCTCTTCTATATCCTTATCAATTGAGGCTTTTCTAGGATAGGTATTTGTTGTTTCATCAAACTTGACATTTGAGGACTCCTCAATCACTTTTGTCATCTTGTTGTAAACTCTATAACCCCTACTGGTGGATGAGTACCCAACTAGAATTCTTTCATTGGCTTTTGACTCAAACTTCCTTAGGTGATCTTTGGTATTTAAGATATACACTTTACATCCAAAGACCCTAAAGTAATGGACTTGTGGTACTCTCCCATTCCATAATTCAAAGGGTCTTTTTCCTAGGAACCTATGTACCAACACCCGATTTTGAATGTAACAAGCGGTGTTAACCGCTTCGGCCCAAAAGTAGCTAGGAAGGGAATATGCATTAAGCATAGTCCTAGGAGCTTCTTGTAGAGCTTGGTTTCTCCTCTCAACTACCCCATTTTGTTGAGGAGTCCTTGGGCATGAAAATTCATGCTTGTATCCATTTTCGACACAAAATTGTGTGAAATTTGAATTTTGGAACTCCCCACCTTGGTCACTTCTAATTCGATTAATTTTGAGATGTTTTTCATTTTCTACCCTTTTACTAAATCCTATGAAGAGTTCTAGGGTATCGTCCTTATGTTTCATGAAGAAGATCCATGTAAACCTAGAAAAATCATCTACAATAACTAGATAATATTTACTCCCTACAAGTGAGGGAGTACTATGACAATCAAATAGATCTATATGCAGGAGCTCTAATGGTAAAGTAGTAGTGGTTAGGGTTTTACCTTTGTGTGATGATTTTGATTACTTACCCTCTTGGCATGCATCACACAATTTTGTCTTCTCATATTTGATCATTTGTAGCCACTTCACCAACTCTTCCTTAGCCACTCTTGCAATCCTTCTCATGTTGACATATCCAAGCCTCCGGTACCACGACCACCCTTCTTCTTCTTTAGACATGAAACACTTAGGAACATTGTTAGTAGCATAAGCAAGATCAAGATAATATAAATTTGTCTCTCTAAACCCTTCTAATATGACATTATTTGATTCATTAGGTTTAATTATGCACTTCCTAGCATGAAATTCAACTTTAAAACCCGCATCACATAACTGACTCACACTAAGTAAGTTAAACTTCATATATTTAATTAGGAGTACCTTATATATAGAAATCGTTGGAGATACCTCAATGGTGCCCCTACCAATAATCCTCAATTTTCCACTATTTCCAAAAAGAGACCGTCCCTTCTCTTAAGTAGCTAATAGTAGTGAACTTGCTCACATCCCCGGTCATGTGTCTTGAGCATCCACAATCTACAATCCACATAGTCGAGGCCTCCTTCACCTTTACCTATACAACATGAAAAACATACTCTTTTGGTACCCAACTATTTAATCCATAAGCTTCATTTAAAAATCTTTTAGGTACCCATGCCCTCTTTGCGTTTCCCTTAGCCCCTAGTCTCCTAGATGCACTAATCCTACCCGTGAGTGATACAAAGGCCACTTCCTTTGTCTTTGGCCTATATCCCAAACCGGCCTTGTTATAAACGACCCTTTGACTATTGATTATTATATCTAGGTTGCTAGATCATACTTGAAATTTCCTAAGTGCCTTTGTGAGGTCATCTACCTTTTTCTTTAGTTCTTTATTTTCAGTTTCAAAACATGAAGCATGTGATGTAAGAGAACTAGCATATAAGTCTTCCTTAAGTTTGGTAGATTCTACTCTAAGCATGACAATCTCAACTTTTAATTCCTTAATCTTACTTCTAGCCTTAGCCAAATCCATGTTAGTGCTAGAAATAATCTTAACTAATGTAGAGGAGGGTATGTGGTATACCTAACTTACCGAAGCTTCTGACTCGGATGATGAAGAGGAGGAGTCGCTCTGATCACTGCTTGAACTTCTTTCATCATCTGATGAGTCTGAGTGATCCTATGCCATAAGAGAAAAATGTGAAACTTGCTCTTCTTCTTCCTCTGAGGATGATGGATCATCCCAGGTTGCCTTGAGGTTGGTGGCACCCTTTTCCTTTCCCTTTGACTTCTTCTTGTCACCTTTCTTCTTCTCCTCCTTCTTGTCATCTCTTCTCTTTAGCTGAGGGCACTCGTTCTTCATGTGTCCCTCTTGGTGGCAGTTGTAGCATATAATGTCCTTGGCCTTACCCTTGCCTTTAGACCCTTTCCTAGCATATGATTTGTTAGAAAAATTTCTGAAAGCTTTACGCATCTTCGGACTCAGATCGGGCGGAACATTGGGGTGTACGTGGATGACATCCTGATTAAGTCCACCCGAGCGGGAGACCTGGTAGCTGATGTCGAGGAAGTTGAAGAAGCGTGGCAAGTCTATGTGGATGGCTCATCAGCCCGGTCGGGTAGTGGGATCGGCATTCTGATGATATTTACCAAAGGGGAGCAGTTGCATTTGTCGGTTTGACTGGACTACCGGGCCACAAACAATAAGGGTGAGTATGAAGCCCTCATATCTGGATTGCAAGCTGCCAAGCATGTGGGAGTTGCTCGAGTGATACTTTATGATGGATCGTCTTGGTGTGCTAGAGGGGGTGGGGGTGAATAGCACTTTTTCCGATCATTTCTCTACAAGTTCGTTAGCGCAGCGGAAACAATAATATGCAAAGAGAATGAAATAATGCTAACAACCAACTGTTTACTTGGTATCCACCCAGATGGGTGACTAATCCAAGGATCCACGCTGTACACCACTTCCACTAT